>JALPQI010003203.1:0-23745 GCA_025490895.1 Thaumatotibia leucotreta | reverse complement strand
TATGAAAACAGACGAACATTAAATGGTGCTATTCTTTAACTCGATTGGTTTTTAAACATTTCAATTTTTAACGTTATGTTTTTGGATTCACTTTTTTAAGATTTATTTTATTAAACAAATAATACTACTAAAATAAAATAAAAAGTTGTTTGTTTTGGTTTGCACACATATATTTTATTTCTGTTGGCTGATAAGAAACACTGACAAAAACCCATCAAGGCTTTTGATTAAACTTAAAATTTAACATGAGATAAAACTGGCAATCATTACAAAATTCAGTCTTATTTTCTATAATTGTAACAAATTAAAGTTTTATTTTATAATTTTTACAAGTTATATTTACAATATCCATAGACCATAAAATAAACTTACAACTACAGTTGACATTACTAGTATGTACATTTGACAAATTAACATTATACATTAAAATATATTTACAACTATCGTGACCAGTATGTGCATACAATGTACAAAAAACAATGATAGAATTGCAATGTTCTGTGATAATGACAATACAATATTGTAAATTTAAAATTACTGTGGTATTTTATAATGACCCCACGCAAGAGTATCGGTAGAATTTTCTAATAAGTAACGTTTTGTATCATTATGTGATAATGATACTTTATTTATTTGTTGTGTGAAAATAATATGCTTAATAGATTTAAATCTTCGCATTTGTGCATACTGTTCTTTTTTATTTAATAAACAGTTCTTGTAATTATCAACCGTAAATTTTTCAGTGACGCATTTATTTACACCTTTAGCTTTCGATGTGACACCATGTTTTTTGTCAGGTTTTTTTTCAACATCCATGGTATACATTTTAGACCGCAGACCTACAAATTCTTTGAAAATCCTACCGTTATTCTCATCCTTAAAAAATCCTAACCGCTTTTTATTAAGCAATGGTAAACGATATCGATTGTTAGGAGGATAGTCAGAGGTATCGAAATACGAGTTAACATCAGATTGTATGTCTCCATAATAGTCTTCAGTGAAAATTTGATAGACTAAACTGTCAGTGTCTGTGTAAAGTAATTTCAGATTGTTTTGGTACTTTGTTTTCATATAATCGTAATGAAATTTATACATTAATGTTTTAGATATATCTAAAATGCAAAATCCAAGGTAAATTGGTTTGTTGTAAAAAACCTTGGTTTTTTTCAGTTGAACAGCGACTAAATTTTCTGCAAATATTGATAAACTATGGAATTCTGGTTTCGCTATTAATGATTGCACTCCTTGAGATTTCCCTCTGTTTTCCCAATGATTTAACAACTTCACATCAACCCGTTTCAAGACATTCTCCATGGTTTTTCCAAATACTGAATTGTTCATAAGTTTGTAGAAATCCTTATCAAAGTCTGACGTAGCTTGCGATCGCATGCTAGTGTTTAAATCTATATACTTTTTTAACCATGGAGATTGATTGAATTTTAAAACTTTATGAATTTTAAGCAAACGTAAGCCTTTAGCTAAACACTGCTTAAGGTTCCTGTAATGTATCACGTAGTTTGTTTTATTATTAAGATTAGGTATCAATTTTTTTTCTTTTGTGTCACCTAAACAAATATTTTCGGGGCAAAATGGTAAATCAGAATGAGAGTCATGCAATTCCTGAGGATACTGTAAATCAACTTCCAATATGAAACCATGATCGTTATCGTCTGGAATATTAAAATCCGTATCTATATTGACCCATTCAAATCCACCAGTGGGGAGACATTGCGACATTGCCCAACCATAAAGGTTATTGGCATCGAAATACATCAGAAAAGAAGAAAGAATGGTTGGATCAAAATCATGCATGAATTTATTATTCGCTTTTGCGTATCTGTTGCTGCATTGAGATATACCTCCTCGAATATTATTAGCAATGAAAGTAATCTTGTCAATATCGGTCAAAAGTTCTAGTTTAATTTTTGTAACATACAACATTGCATCCCAGCTCAATCCCGGTGCAGTATAATAATGAGCAGGATCCAAACCATATGTTTTAATGCAAATATTTCTAAAATTCTCGAATACATCTGTTAGTAATAAGACGTCTGTTTTTAAATATAAATCTGAATAGTCACCCATATTTCGACATTTAAAATGATTCCATACATCAAGAGCATGATTATAATCGTCTTCTGATATAAGGGTATCAGTCAAGGAGCTGTAGAATTTATCCCGAGGTGGAAGGTTAGTTAACATTAAAGAATTAAACGATGTCATGTGTTCATATGGATAAACACCTTTTCGCATTAAACGCTGAACATCTTCTTCATTTGGGAAATTCAATTTCAGATCATGAAATTGTTCAAATGATAGATTTTCAGCCAGCTTTTCGAGACTACTAGACATGAATTTCAGAGAATCTACAAACCTCAACTTCATGATTCGGTTCTTAATTTTTAGAACTTTAGTGAAAGATATGTACTTTTCTTTGTTCTCTAGGATAAGTTCTATCTCACCGTCCTCAAAACCAAGACCATGTACTAAAAAGTGACTGTCATAATTGCTGAGGTTGTGGAAAAATACAGGGACAAAATCGGGGGATATGTATTTATTGCGACAGAGTTCGTGTGCAACCCCTTCGTAAGCACCTGTATACGAGTTGTATGAAATAACTTTATTGCCATTAAAAGCTCGATCACAGATATAACAACTTGTACACTGCGCAATATTTTCTTGGTCTGCTATCTTCAAGGGTAAAGGTGATTTTACATTTTTTTTGTTTCTGTAAATGACCTGTAAATCTTTTTTTATGAAATCCATAAATGTTCTAGAACAGTTTTCACCTTTGTAAGTTCTATAGATTGATAACTTATCATCATATGAACATTTTATATAATAACCAAAACTGTAAACTTCATGTCTTTGAACATTAACAGTTGATGGTTTGTCGGAAGAGGTAGGTTGATCGTTGGTATTAATAGGTTTTAAAAACGCTTCAAAGTCGCAGTATATTACGAATGGATGACGCATTTTACGTTCGTAATTATCGAAAGTAATTTCATTGGCTACAGCTGTGTCGTTAAACCAATTATTCGTTGTTTTATTCCCTAAAGGTAAATTCGTGCAAACATGGAAACAATCATTACTTTGGTGGTTTATTAAATTGGTATATGATGTAAAAACTTGTTAAGCAACCATCGCATATATGAGCAGCATGTTGTCGGTGGGTCAATTGATTGGATACTAATCGAGATAAGCTTTTAATAAGACAGTAATGATTAACACTACCATCGGTTATGTACAACAAGTTGACATGCTTATCTTTTTTACATTTTGTGAAATGTAGTGGACCTACAACAACATTAGATTTACTTTGAGAATTGTATTCTAATCCAAAGACGTTTACACTTATATCATTCAAATTCTCAAATTTATGAATGTCTGTAATTTTTATTGGAAAAGGGAGCCTTCCAAAGTTCAATTTATCTTTATGTTCTTTGTATGCGCTGACAGTATATGCACGATTACTGTTTAGGGGTGGGTATAATCCTGACAAAACGGCCCACCGAAAACATTCATGATCGTTATTTTGAACGTTAATTACCGCCTTTTTCTTTTTAATATCACGTGGTAAATCGATATATGAAGAACCACGCAATGGATTATATTTGTTTACATTGATATCTAAATGAATAACTTTGACTAAACTCCATCCGCTATCTTTTTTTTCAAAGTTCGTTAATCTATTCGAAATTTCATTTAAAACACATGATAAAATAGCATTCTTGTCACTGCTAACGCTAACCACATTGTTGCTTAATTGAAAATCGAATATATTTTTTAACTGTTTGGTTTCTTGAGTAAACAGAGCATTAACAATAAAATTAACTTTTAAGGCATTATGATTTGAAAGTGACTGATCTAATATTGTGAATATGATGTCCTTATTTTTTTCTATAAATGTTTCGGGTCTTTCAAGGGATTGGTGATCAATTTCATTTGGTAATATTCTGTAAGTAGCGATCCTATTTCTGAATGCATTTTCAATGAGTTGAACGTTAACAAACTCACTATGAAATGATTGCGGGGAATTTGCTTTGTGTATTTTACTATTTAAATGACTTGTTAAATATTTTGTTGATATGGAGACATTGCACACAGAACATTCAATACTATCATTATCTTTTGTACTTACATAATTATTGGTTGCTTGGGTTGTTGTGTCGGCATAACTGGTTGAAGGACGATCAGTGTAACTCGTTGATGGGAGGTTAGTGTGACTACGACTTCTTTTCACAGGTTCATTTGTTTCATGAGCACGCCGCCGTTTTAATCCACGTCCAACTTGAGAGGAGCTATAAATAAAAACAAGAAAAATTAAACATAAAATACACAATACCTAAAACACAAGTTAATCAAGTTATGTATAATACTAACACTGTTCTGTTTTCACATCAAATAGTTTTGTTTGTTTGCATAATGAACAATACGCTTGCATAGGCAGTACTCCATCAATCACGTCAGTAGTAGGCGATATAGATTTTGTTCCATGGCCATTACATGGCGTGTAAAAAGGAATGATGTCTTGGTCATTTCTGAGAGAATAAGGTAAGACTCCCTCTAAATACCACTGACGTATATATTTGTGAAATCTACGCAGAATAAGGACTTTGTCTAAACTAGCAATTTCACTACGCGCTAGCTTAGGCCCAAGAAATAACGTGAATGCCATTATAAAATAAATTTACACGACACTTTGCTATCCGAAGTTACACCCAACAATGAATGATCTCAAAGGCAGGTAGCCCCATTTATATAAGAAAGGAGCATCCCCTTCCCTACTTCATTGATTGTAAAAAAAGGTTCATGTTCAAACTTGATTGTTTGTACAACCGATTTTGGTAACAGGTAATTGATGAACTCGTTGAAACTTGTACAAACATGAAATAAGTATAAAAACAATGCTTACGCTTCACGATGCAGCTGGCTTATAAGTTGACAGGTCTCGTACAGTTCATGGTCTTCCTCAACCTCCTCACAAAGTTGAATTAGATGAAGATCGTATACATCGCAGTTCAAGTTATCCATAGTGTGATTACTAGGCTATTATTATTTTTGAAGATACGTAGACTGTTTTAGAACAATGGTTTTGGAAAAACGGTTTGGTATTTCAACAAATGAAAGATAAATCATGTGTCTTTGAAAACACAAAGAATTTACGTTTATACAATTATATTTAACAATGAGCAAGTATTTTGTTTAGATTATCGAAAAATAGATGTTACTTCCATGACAACACAAAAGATATTGATCACTATTAATAGTGTTTAATATTTTTGAAGATAATTAGGCTGTTTAAACATAAGTAGCGTGGATTGGCTCACCAAAATGGAATATATTCAAAGTACAAAAAAGTAGTGCATAATATAGCTATTTACAAACGTAGAAAGGACATATTAAAAAGGTGTACATAAAATGCAAAAACCATGAGTTATATAATATAAGACATTACTTATTTTCTAGTTAACAAAACTATTACAAATGCACTACTTACAGTTTAACTTAACAATTTAACTTACAAACTAACTATTTATTTATTCTTATCAGTGTCTATAAAGTATTTCACGCAGTTTTCCTTAGAAGCTATTTCTTTTGTTATATTAAAAATCACATCACGGGCACTTTGTAGATTGGAATCATCCTCATTGCAGGTGTAATATTTAAGTCTCACATCACAATGCTTCCAATGTTCCGCAGGCGCAATGTTTCGGATTTTTTCGATGTCGTATACTTCTATTTTGATTAGATGGGAAGCGTATGCTCCGTCGTCTTTTCCCGAAGACAAATACGCCACCCCATCGGTGGTACTCTGAGACACATTCGATGATCTTTTCGATGCCTTAGTTTTCTTCTTAGGTCTCTCGAAAAAACCATCTATGCTGTTTGCTGGTCTCTTCCTTGCAATCGCCTGTTTTATTTTTAACCCCACCGTACCCTCTTCATCGGAGGATGCTTCTTGATTTTCGGGGTAGTAGTAATTTTTGAAAGTATTTTCAGAGAACTGAAACAAAGTATATAAATTTATTTCACAACTATTAAAATAAAAAGTCAAAAGACGACAAACACTTGAGTAAAAATAATAATTACTGTAATATAAGCACTTATTGGTAGTTTTTGAAAGTATTTTCAAAGAAATGAAACAATTTATTTCACATTTAAATAGTCAAAAGACAACAAACACTTGAGTAAAACTAATTATTAATGTAATATAAACACTTCATTTACATACTTACATCCATTATGAAGATGATTTGATCACAACACTTCACTAATACACTGATATTATCTGACTGCCGGTACACCAGTCTGTAGACACTGAGAGACTATTTAAGTAAAGGCACTGAGAGAACGCTTTTATACGAATCCCAAAGTTATAAAAAATATACCGTTGCTGTTCCATGCATCTGGTTTTAACAGGTTCCATTTGACTGTAATAGTAAGTATACACAATAAAAACCAGTCGAAACTTGCTCGGTACACCAAGAATACCTGAATAAATGATCGCTTCAAAAGTGAAAACATGAAAAAACTATTACTTTTAACAAAGATTTGAAAGCTTCCCAGAAACAGAATAATAGGTATGTAATAAAAAATATACCGTTGCTGTTCGATGCATCTTGTTCTAACAAGTTCAATTTGACTGGAATAGTAAGTATACCCAATAAAAACCAGTCGGAACTCGCTCGGTACACCAAGATGCCTAAACTTGAATAAATTATTTCATCAATAGCGAAAACATGAAAAAACTATTCGTTTTAACAAAGGTTTGAAAGCTTACCAGAAAAAGAATAATAGGCATGTATTTATTTCCTAATATAAACCTGTTCAAACTTGTAGGTTGTATTGATACATACAGTTGGCGATTTCTAATAATAAACTTGTGACAGTTTAGTAATGAGCCTTATATATATGACGTTAAGACTATTGAAAAATGGTGAGTCTTACCCAAAAGTTCATTCTTAGAAATCGGCAATTATAATTACACAAGTATGAAGTAAAGTCACCGTACTCAATTTGAACCTGTCGAAGCTTGTACATTTTTTAAATCATGGAATAGTGCATAATAAATTCCAAACAATTGACTATTTCTTTGAATATTTATTCGACCACACACAATGGTAGCAATAGTTTTGAAATGTATGAGCCAAAAGCAATAATGAACAATACATATAATACCGTAATAAATTTACCTACGTCATTGTTCACTTTACATAAAGTAAACACGGAAATAATGAATCACCTAACAAACTATGTACACATCGTTTTTGCTCCCGTACTGAATATTAGAGTTAGGTTAGGGGTTTTTTTTTTGTTATACCTTTAAATACTACCCGTTTGAAGAAATTGTATGTACGTACATAGTTATATACCCGCCCACTTGTTAGGTATTTGCTTATATTTAGATGCCATTGACAAATCACAGCAGTATATAATTTAAACATCAAAAAGGAACAGGCGTCCTGTTTGGCCGACCGTTTGACCAGGTAGATGTGAGACAATGGATCGATCCCTTTCCGGAGAACAATGGAGAGTCGAGAAAGGTTTTATTGGTGCGGTGCATTGTAGCAGTAGACCACGATATAAAACACAGAAGGCGCCATTTTACATAGCTGGGACCACTCCCAAACGCTCCAAGTGGGGGGGTATTTGTTTTTTTTTTTTTTTATTTTTTGTTTTTTTTTTTTTTTTTTTTTTTTTTTAGTTTCGGCGGCCATGATTGTGGGCGGGGCAGTACAGAAGCCCGCCCAAAACCCGGGGGAGAAACGGCGAATCCCTACTACTTATATTCGCTGGTCCAATAACATGTTTGAAGGGCCATATCTTGGCTCCGATATTACTTATGGCAAAACTTATTTTGTAAATAAGCTAGTCTAAGGTAGCACTACAAAATAGTAGTAACATAAACGATGGCCGCTGAAAAAAAAAATGACGCCACTAGTCCATACAAAAATACCCAATCCCCTTTAGGTAGTATGGCGTGCGGCTTCCATGTTTTATTTGTTCGTAGGTATGATAGTTTTATCTGTCAGAAACCATATTATAAAAAATATGAATAAATGTCCTCGCTGACCTACTTTTAATTGCTTATCCAACATCATAATCAGATGAACGTACGAAATGAATTATTAATAGAACAGCAGGTCTTTTATAGTGCACAATGAATGGCCTAGCTTAAGAGTACAAAGGATTTTAAACGCGAATTGCATACTAAAAAGAACCTACAAACACCAAGATACCACTGCTGTTTTAATTATGCTTTTAATTTGAAATTGGAACCTTATTACGAGGGCTTAAGGTTGTTCGTAGTTTTATTGGTTGATTTCTCAATGCAGATTTATTTAGGTGAACGCGTCATTGCGTACGTCATAAATGATACAGGAAAACCGTTTGTCATAGACAATAGAGTTACTAAGTCAGTTACTTTCGATTTCTGTACCTATATACTATACATATTATACATATACATACTGTATGTTGATATGGTGTTAGCGACACTATATTGGTTTATCTACTTACTGTCTACTTAGTTATTTTTAAAACTATTTAATCCTTATCAAGCATAGATCAAGAATTAATGCCCAATACAGCGCGTATTTTTTTGGGATTCCATACCAAAAAGTTACAAAAAGAAAATTTATTGCTTCTTCGTCCGTTCATCTGTCTGTGACAGTGCTAAATATATGGAGAACCTTTAACGTGATTTTTTTATGAGGCATTAAGTCCGCCATTCATACATTTATATTTCATATTTTGTGTAAAGTGTAAATATACAGGATGGAAAAAATAAGTGGTTTTTGGAAGTTTCAGAAGGGCCGATATTTTTTTTAAACTATACCTACGTAAATGAGTATTGGGCGCTACCAACTTACTACATACTAGTAGTTTTAGAAATTGAACTCATTTACAAAAAAAATGCTCAAATAAAATATAATGTATATGGAAGTTTGTTTAGTAGTGTCACTAGTGCCATGGTTTATTTTATTTTCTTTTCTTTATAGGGAATAAAAACAGACTGTTGAGGTTTGTCAAAAGTACACACTGTATATGTCCGGAAGTGACTTAGACACGACATCTAATAATATGAACCGTAATGCAAGTAGATATTACCGGCTGCATAATATTACCTAACAGTAAAAAACACACGTTATGTTTCCTCTTAAGATTTCCGCACATGACTGACCTTGTGGTGTAGGTGAAGGTCGTCGACCAAAAATAAACCAAGAAGAGTTGGTTTAGGTATACCTCACATCATAATCTCCGATGTTGATCCCATACGGATAGTTCATCGTAATGGTTGGTAGACTCGGTCGGTAGCGGGAAGGCTCGTCGTTCTGTTCCATCCTGTATGTCTCATGACGAACGTACATGAAATATATCGAAGTGTTTGCAATGAAAAAAAAATAGGGTGGTGTTCAATGCCACCATCATTTTCTTCCGTACTGACGAACGGTACACTTGTCATATGACATGGTTCTAGAGTGACCCAGGTAAAACATGGAAGCCGCACGCCATACTAAATTGCCTTTCAAAAACGTTCTGAATTTTAGTTGACAAGTGTCACCCCCTCTTCAATGCATCACGGTAATGAATTTCAATGTCAACCTATGAAAACTTTAATCGCCATTTAAAAATAGTTGTGATTGGTCCGTCAAAGTTTTGATTGCCTTATTATCTTATTCTATAAACATTTGTCTAAACATGTTGCTCCGAAATATGCGCTATGTCCTGCCCATCTTGGCACAATTTAACAATTATTTGTTGGGGCATTTTTGAGCTGGCGTTACACGCCCATTTATATATGGTCGCCCATTTATACATAGTGCATAATAGTATTTGTGGAATATAACGTGTTAATTTCCTTGAACAAATTGTACGTGACGTAATTTTATTATGTTCGTTTATCAATAGGATGATATCATAAGAGAAGGGCTAATTGACGGACTTATTCGAATCGTCAGATTAGATGTCGTGACTTGGCAAACGGTATTTATTTTATGTTCATTGTTCAACATGAGAAGTTACTATAATATATATTTAATACCCTACCGAACGCGTACGAACGAACCTATACCAAATTGCAAATTTTGTTTCCAAAATCATCATCATCATATCAGCCGAAAGACGTCCACTACTGAACATAGGCCTTCCCCAAAGATTGCCACAATGACCGGTCCTGTGCCAGCCGCATCCAGCGGACTCCTGCGGCCTTCACCAGGTCACCAGTCCACCTTGTAGGGCTCGCGGTCGTGTCCGGGTTTCGTGTCAACGTTTCTCATACCCGTGTTCGTGTTACACGTACACGGGTTTCTGACCCGATTTACACGGGTAATTAAAGTCCGTGTAAATAATACCAGTCTGCACGGGTACACGGATACACGGGTATTATTTACACGGACTTTAATTACCCGCGGGTTCGGGGACGTCTTTGACGAGAAGCGTACGAATGGGTCGTGGGACTTAAGAACTACCTATAGTACAAATAGATAAAAGGAAGGCTAATTGTGTCAAATAGACCTTATTACGTAACAAATAGAGTCGAAATTTATAAAACATTAATAAAAAAGTTATATCGGCTGACCTTTCCTGAACAGGGTAGTGTTTTGTAGTGTCGAACAAAGCTGTTACATTCAATAATAGACCTTATTTGCATTTGCTCAAATTATTTCGAACCCGTTCGGTTCGGTCTTAAGTACCCGGGTACCCGGGTAGCACGCGGTTTCGTGTAAACGGTATCCGTGTATTGGACACGGACACGGGTACCCTGCGGGTTCGTGTAATTCGGGTTCTTAGTACCGTCGGGCTTAAGAAATAAGAACACGGGTATCCGGTTTGGCGGGTTACACGTGTACCGTGAGCCCTACCACCTTGTGGGGGGCCTACCCACGCTGCGCCTTCCGGTACGTGGCCGCCACTCGAGAACCTTTCCACCCCAACGGCCATCGGTTCTGCGGGCAATGTGCCTCGCCCACTGCCACTTCAGTTTAGCGATTTGAAGAGCTATATCGGTTACCTTGGTTCTGCTGCGGATAGTAACATTTGTAATCTGATCTCGCAGAGAGACTCCTAGCATAGCCCTCTTCATTGCCCTTTGGGTGACTTTGAGTCTTCTTATGAGTTATTATGAGGCCCATTGTAAGCGACTACGTTTCAGTACCGTATGTCATACAGTACCGTAAACTGGGGTTACTTTAAACTTTGGGGTTACATTGATAAAAACTTCTTTTATTTTTTAATCGCGAATATCTCTCGTTAACAAACGCATCCGTATATTTTTTTTTTAATCTGGCAAGAACGATAGTTGTCCTTATTAATTCTTTAGACACATTAAGTGAGTACGGCCGTTAAAATAGCAAATACCTCGTATTTATATTTACGTATACTTTTTGCTATTTTTGTGTGCAAAATACCTAACTTCTAAACTAGCAATAAGGGTAGTGAGGTAAACGGTTCTTAATCACAATTAACTTGTCACAAGTGTGTTTAGGTATACAAATATAACGTTTTTGGGGTCTTCAATTCAAACTAAGTACTTATAACAATTGTTTTTATTCAATGGGGTGTCTTTGATCACCTACATGGGGTCACATTGATCAGAATCTTACGTATAGTTGGTTATGGTATGTCTAATGTCTATCCATTTGACTGTTTATTTTATAAGATGATTGTTCTTCTCTTCAATGTTTGATTTTTGTTTTTAATAAAGTTGAATACCTACTGAATTTTTTTTATTATATTTTGGGGTTACTTTGATCACAAATATTTGATCAAAATAACCCCAAAACGACGTAAATTGTTGTAACTTTTGATACTGCGCACGGATTTATTTATTTCCCTAGGAGAAAGTACTTCTGTAAGGGTTTACATTCAATTACCCTCAAAAAAACATAAGGTATCAAAGTAACCCCAATGTCAGTTTAACTTTGATCACAACGTTGTATTTTTATATCTTCATACATTTTAAAAGTAGCGTTTCAAATTTTTTTTCCGAGAAAGATAACAAAAAGTTGATGTTACTATTTTATTTTTGGAATTTTTTACGCCAAATTTTAGAAGATATTGAAGTTTAAACTTTAAAATTGATCAATGTAACCCCAGTTTACGGTACTACCTAACGGTCACTTAACTGAGCTCCGACTCATACTTTAGAGCCCCAGAAATGGGACGAGTTGGCAGCCCTCTGACACTTCAATCCCTTTGTCGACTCTTACGACACCCGCAAGAGGAGTTGGGGTGGTGACAAATATATACTGCTTTATGAATATGCATAACATTTTTTATTTTAAGTATACCGCGTAGTTTAACACGTTACATGTGCAGCTAAAATCCGAAATTCACGTCACGCGTACAAATCTTGCAAAAAATTACAATCATAACCTAGCAACGATATTCTAAGTCCGCCATTACCTAATTATTATCAAATTGTCACTTTTCATCGCTGATACGTGCAGGTAAGTTAACGTTGCTTAGCTCATATTCTTCTCTTAAGGTGCGTTCAAGCTAAAAGAGCATTCGCTGTTCTAACCTCCCACTCTACGAAATGCGATCGGTACACAAAACGCGATTGGTTGATTTCGTAGAACGGGCGCTAGAACAGCGAATGCTCTTTTAGTTTAAATGCACTTTTATATTTAATTAAATAGGGTCGTGCATCATATAATTATGCTGCATTCACGTATCATAAATACCTTCAAATGCGCCACATGTGATGCATGCACAGGGAACGTGTTAAAAAATAGAGGGGGGACCATTTTAAAGATTTTGAGAGCTGATGTCTCGAAACAGGTTCGCTTAACAAAAATGTGTTTTAGATATTTTTCAAAGTCCTTTCTATTGATAGCCCACACGCTTATGTACATCGAAAAAATGTATTCTACCCCTCAGTTACATTTATGGACGGCCCAAACCCCATTTTTTATACAATATAGCATCATAATTATGTAGCGGTTCATACAACATAGAGGGTGTAAGTCTAATACGGGCGAAGCTCTTAACGGGTGTTAGTTTACGACATAATAAGTACTACATTCAAATAACTTTTCCCTAAAATTAGAGCAACAAAATTATCCATACAAAATAATTCGGCGCGCAATGTAGAGCAACATACGCGAGTTAAACACTCGTTGACAGCTAATTTCAAAGGCAGATGACGTAACTGCCATATCAACAATATCAAATGTTCGTACTTACATTGCTGCTCCGATAATATTAAAAAAATTACGTGGGGTCATAATTAAAAGTAAGTTTGAAAAAACCTTGTGATCCATGATTACACTAATGAATCCCATGCCTGGTTTAATTGATCGCCCGTATTAGATTTACACACTGTATATCCTCACCAAATTGCATTACTGTAGAGTTTCCAAGTAAATCGACTGTGACAGACGGACAGACGGACAGTGCGAGGCGGACAGACGGACATGACGAATATATAACGGTTCCGTTTTTGCCATCATGGCTACGAAACCCTAATATATAGTAATATATTCGCAATAATGTATGGAGATGGCTGCACTTGGCCCCAATAGCCGGGTTAAAGGGGTGATGTGCTTATGCAATACGTCTCGAACGCATATGCTGCATAAATTATCTTGGCGAGATGTGACATTGTAACATTCACGACTTTAAGGTCAAGTTGTATGTAAACAAGTTGTCAATTTTTTTTTATGTGACGAAGGTAGACAACTGAGCTCTCAGCCCACCTGATGGAAAGCGGGAACTGAGGCCCATGGACATAGTGACCAAAAAAAATCGCCTAAGCGCTGCCTACCCTGAGAACTTGGATTGCCTCTATGCCAGTAATTACCTACACCGGCTATATTACCCCCAAACCGGAACACACAGTACTAACTATTAATATCACATATATCAGCCTGTGATAGTCCACTGCTGGACGTAGAGGCCTCTACTATTAACTATGCGTATAGACGCATTAAGAGGTAAATGCCCATGATCGCCACGCTGGGCAAGCGGATTGGTGATCGCAGTATGATGACGCTGCTGCCCATCATCAATATTTTATCGAATAACGGTCAGTGACACTTCAATCCCTTAGTCGACTCTTACGACACCCGCAGGAGGAGTCGGGGTGGTGACAAATGTATTCTTACTGCCGTCACCACACGGCGAACTTTCTTTACTCATATTTCATCTAATAAAGCTGAATTTGGACTGAAACGAACGAATGCTCATTCTATCCCCCACTCTACGAAATTCGTTTGTTACACAAAACGTGATTCATCGCAATTCTTTGATTTCGTAGAGTGGGGGATATAATGAGGATTCGCTCGTTTGGTCTAAATCCACCTTTAGTAATACCATTGTCTGGGTCATACTGTCATACAGCGGTCGCGAAAATAGCATTTTTCCTGGATATTGCGAAATTGAACGGTTCTGCGACATTCAAATTAGGTTTTGACCACATAATTTCTTAAGAACCAGATGTCACCTATCGGCTTGTTTTCGTCCAACAAGAAAATTCGTGTTCTAGAGCCCTTAAGTTTAATGTCCACAGGAAAGATATGTAAAGGTGGATTTAGACCAAACGAGCGAACGCTCATTTTATCCCCCACCCTACGAAATTCATACGTTACTCATAACGTGATTCGTCGAAATTTGTTGATTTCGTAGAGTGGGGGATAGAATGAGTATTCGCTCATTTGGTCTAAATCCACCTTAAGCCTACAGGCTACCATTTTTTATCAATAGGTATCGGGGCGTTTTCACAAACCGTTGTTGAAATCACTTTGTTATTTAATTTGGTCAAGTTTAGGCTTATTCGACTCAGAATCACGAGCTCTTTCGATTCTGTTAAGAGAAAAATGTGTCCTATAATTTTCATACAGTTTTCATTTCTTCCATTACGCTACCGCCTTTGAACATCTATGAAAAAACGGTATCGTAATGGAAAAAACATTTTGGGACATTTTATTCTCCTATTAGAATCGAAAGAGCTCGTGATCCTGAGTAGAACAAGCCCAAACTTGTCCGAATTAAATCATCGAAGACGTGATCCGAATTTACAAACTTTTTGAAAATTGCACTTCGCCTTAAGAGTATACTAACACAAGACCTAAATAATTAAAACTAAACAAAAGCTTGTAAATATAGAGAATACGCACTTGGAACCTTGTTTCCGGTCACCTTGTGCACTGTTGGTATACCTGTACTTGTTTTATACATTTCCGATGTAGCCATTCTTCATTGATCCTTTCAATACAAAAAAAAATACGACCTACTGTAAAAAAAGTACTATTGTCGATGTAGTCTCGAATTTTGGTGTTTCCACCGAGAAATCTTCAAAATTGAATAAAAAAAACTAATATTTTTTTATGTGACAAAGACAACTGAGCTCTCAGCCCACCTGATGGGAAGCAGGAACTGAGGCCCATGGACATAGTGACCAAAAATCGCCTATGCGCTGCCTACCCTGAGACTTATATGGATTGCCTCTATCTATGCCAGTAATTACACCGGCTATCTTACCCCCAAACCGGAACACAGTACTAACTATTTAGCGGCAGGTTAACGGGTAAGACAGTGGTAGCTATCCAGGCGGACCCTGCACGAGGTCCTACCACTAGCAAACCAGCTTTGTCTAAGACATGTGACATAGCTAAAAATGCTCTTAATGGCCTAGACTATTACCTACTTTCGTCATTGCATCCGGTTACCAAACACCCTGTATAATTAAACGGTTCGACTCCCCAAAACATGTCGCGCGTAGTGACTAAATACTAAAATACACTAAATACACGTGAGTTTGACCTATTATAAATGATAAATATTGGATGTCATACACCAAAGAAAAAACGACCAAGATCACCAACGTCCGAGGTGGGAACCGAATCCACGTGCTCAGCTTTCGCGGATGACCTGCACCGCTCAGCCACTCGGTCTTAGCAACCACCAGTCAATTTTCTCGGGTATATGCAATCTCTTTACAAGGCTAGGCGCCTTTGAATATTTAGTTAGTTAATAAATAATTTGATTAGAGTCTTGATTTTTTTTACCTTTAATTATATTTTTACAAATCTTCATCATATCAGCGTCATCATAGTGGACACAGTACTGCGTTCGCCAATCCGCTTGCCCAGCGTGGCGATTATGGGCATTTACCTCCTAATGCATCTATACGCATAGTTAATAAGAGAGGCCTACAATTGCCTAGGCCTTCAAGATTTGTATTAAATTCCATTATCGACCTCTTGTCCTAGTCGCATCTGAAACGTAGTCGCAGCTGCGAAGTATGCGCAGCCTATATTATAAGGAACATAACAACAATATTTCATTGCATGTTTGAGAAAAATACAATTTTGCGTAAACACGTTAATTGATTCATACAAAAAACATACACACAGTAGTTTATTATTATTCATATGCTTGCGACATACATCCGGCCTTAAGAAATCATATAATTTGTATGTTTAAGCATCGTTTTAGTGTAACAATGACATATTAAGTAAGTAAATAATGTTGAAGTGCAAATTGCAGGTGTTGTTAGGGTTCCTTCGGTGCGTGCTTCAAAACGATTCTTATCCAAAGGGTATAACGTAACGGGGCCCTATTAGGTACTAATGAAGGTAGTTAGCCGTGTGGTGACGGCAGTAAGAATACATTTGTCACCACCCCAACTCCTCCTGCGGGTGTCGTAAGAGTCGACTAAGGGATTGAAGTGTCACTGATCATTATTTGATAAAAGATTGATGACGGGCAGCAGCGTCATCATAGTGGACACATTACTGCGATCGCCAATCCGCTTGCCCAGCGTGGCGATTATGGGCATTTACCTCCTAATGCGTCTATACGCATAGTTAACAGGAGAGGCCTACGTCCAGCAGTGGACTATCATAAGCTGATGATGCGATGATGATGATGTGAAGGTAGTAGGTACTCCACTGTCTGTTTGTCTGTCCATCTGTCATCACTGTCATCAGGCTGTATCTCCGTGATAGGCATTTCTCCGAGCGTTTCAACCGCCGTGACATCGGTGGCATCATTATTAGCCGATTTTCGTGGGTATCTAATTTTTTTTGACATAGCTTTTGGACTTTGGTATTCGTCAACTACATCTACGAATATATCCAAAAGTTCTTGCATCTCTCACGGGATTCGTGTGATGAGGCTGTCACCGAAGTCACGGCGGTTGAAACGCTTGACATTTTCACAGATTCTAGATAAATCGCAGCTTTAATAATAAACCGTCATAACTCAAAATTGTCAAAAATTGAGTTAATGTACTAAAACGCAATATTTTCCATAGCTTTACCCGGTCTCTTTCTCAGACCCGTCAAAATAGCGTTAATGAGAGAGATGGCATGAGTTGCTACGTTCAAATTACGCGATTCAAGTTGTGCTAAAGAGGCTAACTTCAATTATGATCCGATACATGAATAGGAAGGATGCTCATGATGAGAGACATTTCGATATATCGCCTTACTGTATAAAAAATTAGTAAAAGTTATTTTATAGTTTCTATTTAAAAAAAGGTAAATTCGAAGTTAACGCGTTTTATGACAAAATATTTATTAGAACTAAATGGTTCATTTCAGATTATATCGTTTTAACAGTAACAACCGTCGATTTTTTTGATTTATGCCATTATGTTAATCATATTTAAAAAAATATTTTATCATAAAACGGCATATTTCGGCAATGGTTTTTTCTAAGCTCAATTTATTATATTTATCACACTGATTTCGTTTTAGTTTGAACGTAATATCCAAGTATAATATATAGACACTATGAACAACGCAATTAATATAATACTTTAACACATTAACACAATGTAGTAACAAATACAATAGATTGACCAATTTCTCAAACTTTAAACTCGATTTCCCAAAATTCACGTTTTTTGAGTTATGACGGTTTATTTTTAAAGCTGCGAAATGTTAGCTGTACTTTTCGTGTATATACAGTGTGTAAGTCTAATACGGGCGATCAATTAAACCAGGCATGGGATTCATTAGTGTAATCATGGATTACAAGGTTTTTTTAAAGTTACTCTTAATTATGACCCCACAGAATTTTTTTAAGATTATCGGAGCAGCAATGTAGGTACGAACATTTGTTATTGTTGATATGGCAGTTATGTCATCTGCTTTTGAAATTAGCTGTCATCGAGTGCTTAACTCGCGTATGTTGCTCTACATTGCGCGCCGAATTATTTTGTATGGAAAATTTTGTTGCTCTTATTTTAAGTAAAAGTTATTTGAATGTACTTATTATGTCGTAAACTAACACCCGTTAAGAGCTTCGCTCGTATTAGACTTACATACGTAAATATTTTAAATATGTATTAAGATTTGATTTAACCCTTTTACGGGCAAGACTCAAAAAATCGTGGCTTCAAGCCTCAACGCCATTACATAGTACGAAAAATTCTGTACAAGAAAAAAAAAAACAAAATGATGCTGCTATAGCATGGTCGTTTTCGAGACCGGTGCCCTATACAGGGTTAAGATAATCCTTTTTAACCGACTTCAAAAAAGGAGGAGGTTTAGGTTATTACTTACTTATTACCGAACCGAACCGATTTTTTTTAAATGGAACTAGTGTAACCCCGAGATGGTCCCGTTGGCACCAAGTCGGGGTCTGATGATGATGATGAAATCGGTTAAATACGGTTATTTTTTAATTTGGTGATTATTTTAAATTTAGGTCATTGTTAAATTTACATATATTTAATATTTTTTTCGATTACCGCGAGGATTACTCGTGAAATAAAACTCAGAAAACGGATAAACCCTGTAAAGTGTTCGAAACGTCGGAATGAAGTTAAAGTTAATTAATATGCGCGTGTTTATTCATTTTCATAGTTTTATTTCATACATATATTTAATTTTCCTAATCTTAACAAGGTCCATGCATCATAGTAAAATGAGTAATTGGCGTAGTAGGTATATTAGAATCGCTTGTTTGCCTATGTATGTCTTAAGGTGCGTTCAAACTAAAAGAGCATTCGCTGTTTTAACCTCCCACTCTACGAAATTCGATCGGTACACAAAACGTGATTGGTTGATTTCGTAGAACGGGCGCTAGAACAGCGAATGCTCTTTTGGTTTAAACGCACCATTAAAAAATAACCCTTGAAAACTGAGTTATTCATTTAAATAACGACCAAGCAATTTTCGCCATTAACCATCAAAAACCATTCATCAGTTTAACTGAGCGTTACATACAGCCATACATTTTCAATGCTACAGTCATTCGTCGGTTCCGTTGGGCGTGTCATGCAGAATTGAACCAAAAGTGAACGTTTAGGGATTTCCTTCGACGTACAGTCGCTATGAGATATATCGAAGCGGCCACGGTGGTAGAAAATATCTGAACATGCACTTTAACGTCTGCTTTAATGCCTCCACTATACAGGTCTGCGGATGGATCCGCGGACGTCATCTCCGGATGCATCCGCGGACGTGTAGAGGGGGGTGATTTGGTCATCTGCGGTAGGTATTTGACGTCCGCGGACGCGTCCGCCACAGATCCGTTTGTTGAATAAGATGCCATGACGCATTACATAACTGGCGCACGTAAACGGGCTCAATAAAATAAGTTATTTTTTAAATCATGGTGCGTCTGCTACAGTTTCAACGTCCATCTTTCACGCGAGTAGCGTCTGACAAGATTGTGAAGATTCGTCTATGGACGTGTAGTGAAGGCATGGTTTAAGGCCTGCTCGGATATTTTTGAGCATCGTGCCCACGACTGCAGGTACTTAACGTATAGGTACTTGGTTGGGTAGCCGTGTAGTCATGATAGTAAGAATACATTTATCACCACCACCCTGCGACCATATATTATAACATGGACGTCTAACGCCAGCTCAAAAATGCCCCCAAAAACAATTGTTCAATTGTGCCAAGATGGTTAGAACATAGCGCTTTTCTTAACACCGAGCATATTTTCGGCGCAACATCTTTGACAAATGTTTATAGAATATAGCCAATCAAAACTTTGATGGACCAATCAAAACTATTTTAAATGGCGGAATTGAAGAGGGGGTGACCCCCCAAAGATTGCAACAATGACCGGTCCTGTGCCACCCGCATCCAGCGGACTCCTGCGACCTTCACCAGGTCATCAGTCCACCTTGTGTGGGCCTACCCACGCTGCGCCTTCCGGTACGCGGCCGCCACTCGAGAACCTTCCCGCCCCATTATTCAGTATTTATTACTAATCTAGAAGACAAAGCATGAAAGATAATGATTTTTATAATTACAATAATGTTGTTGCAGGCTCCGTGTCCCAATGTGTATGGGGTGTCCTGCTACTGATCGTGTCAATAGGAGGTCTCCTATACACGCCCCTAGATCTAATGCTGTGGGAGAAGCTCAACATGAGGCCAGGTATAGAAAACACCATCTTACATTCATTTTACCACCTTTTAATTAACTTGCACGTATGTATCTGTATCTGGGTGAATATCTGAGCGTTTCAACCGCCTAATTTTTGCCGAAGTTTCTAAACGTCTCAATGTTATACTTCGTCATTTGTATAAGGTACCGTGCCTCCTTCAAATCACAAAGAAGCGCATTGTAGCGAATAGAAACTTCGGCAAAAATGACCAATGATATTCACCCATCTCCAACTCTTTCCATGGGTATCGTAAGACTATTTGTTCAACAGACTTTATAAAAAGGAGAAGGTTCTCTATTCGAATGTATGTTTCTTTTTATGTTTGTTACCTCAGAATAGAACCTTCCGAATAGGTGAAGCGATCTGGGTAATTCTTTTTTATTTGAAGTTTTTCCGGTGGACAATCTAAAAGTTGAGGCCTATAAAGCTTGATTTTCTTATGAAAGCCTATTCATTAAGACGTCCTCCTTTTCCATTGCTTTGTATGATAAAAATTTTACATTACTACCCACATTACGACGTCCACAGGCTGTTAACTATCGACCACAAGAAAGAAAAAGTGCGTGTTCAGCTGAACTGTAGAGCCCCTCTTTCCTGTGGCCAATAGTAAAGCACAACTGGTAGGAGTGTAGTCGTGATTTTTATCATACAATTAAATAGGAAAGGAGTGCCTTTAAATGACAATAAGGGTTTAATAAGAAAATTAACTCTCATAGCCCTTAACTTTTAAAATGTCCACCGGAAAGACTCATAACATGATTTTAAGTTTGACCCTGATGCTTACCGATTGGTCCAATTTTAATTTGGTCCAGTTCTGACAATGGCGTCTATAAGCTGTGGACAGACAGACAGACGGACATAGCGAAACTACAAGGGTTCCTTGTTTACTGCGGACCCCTAAAAAGGGGGCACGTCATAAATGCTTAAATAGTGCTTACTTAATACGGAATTCCATACGACGATCACGATTCAACAGCGTGGTGATTATGGGCATTAGGGCACCGTTTTAAAGAGTCCATCTATGCGTATAGCTAATAGCAGAGGCCTAAGCCCAGTAGTGGACTGAAATAGGCTGATGATGATATGAATCATTTTTTTCCAGGCTTCCCGCCCTACGAATGGTGGGCAGACCCTCCGGACGAAGTCAAGTTACGAGTCTATGTGTTCAATGTGACCAACCACGAGCGATACATGCAGGGGCTCGACTCCAAGTTGAACGTTGAAGAGTTGGGGCCTGTTGTTTATTTGTAAGTAGATTAGCATAGAAGATAAAGTAAATGGGTCAAACGCTACCATGTTCGGAGTCTTGCCGGTGGACAATCTAAAAATTAAGGCCTATAAAGCTTGACTTTCTTATGAAAGCCTTAGGTATCTTCATTAAGACGTACCGTAAAATTACCCAACTATAGTCCAAAAGCTCCCAACTAAGGTCCAAAACTAAGTAAAATATCTTCGATTCAGTGTAATTATTATATTATTGACGCACTTGTTACACAAAGTCTCCTTATTAATGATTAAAAAACTTAGATAAAACCAAAATAAAAGATTTCTATTAATGCTTATTTAGGAGTTGAACGGACCATAGTTTTAGTACTGGGGCCCGTTACTCGAAAGCTTGTAACTTGTAATACAAGTGGAAGTCTCTTTTTGAGACTATTAATGAGATAAGGACTTCCGCTTGCATTACAAGTTACAAGCTTTCGAGAAATAGGCCCCTGGACTATAGTTGTAGGGTTTTACGGTACACCTTTTTCATTGCGTTGTATGATAAAAATCATTACTACCTGTCTACAGGCTGTCAATTATCGACCGCAGGATAGAAAAAGTGCGTGTTCAGCTGAACTGTAGAGCCTTTCCTGTGGCCAATAGTAAGCAACTGCTAGGAGTGTAGTCCTGATTTTTATCATACAATTCAATAGGAAAGGAGTGCCTTTAAATGACAATAAGGATTTAAAAAGAAAATTAACTCTCATATCCCTTAACTTTTAAAATGTCCACCGGAAAAACTCATAACATGATTTTGAGTTTGACCCAAATAATAGTTGCAGAGTAAAAAAGCCCTAAGGCGGTTATTTTGCTTCCCTCATTGGCAGCGGGAATAATACAGTGACTTTCTTTTCTACCAAAAGCAGAAAGCTTTTCGTCTATTATCTAACATGAGCCGTGATCCGTGATGGATATAGCAAATGCTTAAATATTACATTTCCAAGATTTATTGGCCAGAGAAATCAAAATTAAGGTTCAATTGTTACTCAAAAATTTTAACTTTAATGATATAGAAAACATTATAAAAATAGTGAGGTAGCCACATATACCTACATCAACACACTCTTATACACACATACATACACAAGTTCATACCTACTTCTTCACTATACAACTGCTCTTCGTTTAATGGTCTTCTGCGATACCGGCTGTGCCGAGTGCAGAGACAGATATTATTTTTGTGTAAATAATATAGAAATAAATGTCTTATATGTTATGTCTTTTGAATGTATACCAATCGACAAGAGAATCTAAAATAAATATAAACAAACCTAAAAACTTGCATTATTTCATAGTCAAGCACTTTTAGAACACAGTATTACGAACTTAACCTCTCCTAGAAAATACATACAAAGTGCTTCACGATATGACTGTGTAAAGACGTAAAATACTATGGAATGTCAGCCATACATTTTGTTTACTTTTTTTTTAGATCCTACTGACGATGAGTTTTTTTTATAATCGAACACATAAGTAAAATTTGAGCTTGTCTCGTCCAAACCGGGATCTGATGATGTAACATGTAGTCCATTGAATTCGGCTTCACTATCACTACATAAGACGAGTACATAGTATAAAATAAAGTCACTTTTTCTGTCCCTATGTCCCTTTGTACGCTTAAATCTTTCAAACTAGGCAACGGATTTTAATGAGATTTTTTTTAATAAGTAGAGTAATTCAAGAGGAAGGTTTATATGTAGGTATAGTACCCGTGCGAAGCCGGGGCGGGTCACTAGTTATTTTATGTTATTTGTTCCAGAGAGAAACTCCTACACTCTAACATTCGCTTCAACGAGAACAGCACACTAACCTACATAGCCAAGCGTTCCGCCATCTTCTTGCCTGAAGAGAACACGATAGACCTGAACGCCACAATCTTCGTGCCTAACCTAGCATTGCTGGTAAGTTCCTACCAATTATCAAATGTACTCTTCTTCTTCTTCTTCTACCTAGCGTTATCCCGGCCTTTGCCAGGGTCCGCTTTCCTGCTAAATTTCCTCCACTTTACGCGATCCTGAATATACTACCTATCAAAAGGATAAGCTTGCCCTTGTAATTTTTATGATTGTGTCGAATTTTGTCTTATGTACAGTACAGTGGCGTTCAGAATTGCAT
>JALPQI010003202.1:0-87352 GCA_025490895.1 Thaumatotibia leucotreta | reverse complement strand
TGTAGATACCTCGGATACCGTGAATCGTCACATACAGCCTTCACAAATATGTATACATTTTTGAGTTTACTGCATTAGAATAAAGTTGAAAATTGCATACATGTTTATGCAGATGTCGTGCTAATTGCTTGAAGTTGGGAATGCACAATTATGTTCTACACGGCGAGTAGAATGTGCGCAGGCGACTGTGAGTTATAGCCTTTTGACACGCGAACAAAGCCGGATGTTTTTTCAATGTGACAGATATGTAACTGCCATTGCAAATATGCAACTATATGAAGGAAGATTATACGTTCATGGTGGCCCTATTCCACAAAACTTTAATAGTGTGCAATTCGACAAAGTTAATAAATAGAAGTAGTACCGCAATAATTTACTCGTATTCGTTACATGAAAGCATATCCTCAAAAATATCTACCAACAAACTGTCTTACAGTTTGGCGGAGGGTGTGTAACATGTAACAAAGCTGTTATTTTTTTTATGAATAAACGATCTAATTGAAAAAAACTTTTTCGGTCCCTATGTCCCTTTGTACGCTTAAATCTTTAAAACTACGCAACCGATTTTGATGAGATTTTTTAATAGGTAGAGAAATTCAAGAGAAAGATTTTTATGTAGGTTTAGTACCCGTGCAAAGCTGGGGCGTGTCGCTAGTATTATATATACAAAGCTCTATAATCGTAGCGCTTTTTTTTTCGAAATCGTCATTTTTTTTCTTATCTTTGCTCTCTGTAATATATCACTGTGTTCTCTGTAATTTTGTGGTCCTCTCCTCCCTTATTATTTTAGTTTTGGTTAATGTAAAATCTTATCATGTATTCTGGTTGTCCTGAAAGCCAACCATGGCTGCGCCATGGCTAAAACTTAGCTAGCGGCATATTCCGAGTTCATTTTGGTGTTGTTTTTAGGTTAAGATGTATTTTAAGTTAAGTTTACCTTTTACACCAAATAAATGAATTCTATTCTATTCAAAGGCTGGGCGAAGAAATTTCTCAAATCTTCGTAGTAGGTATCTACATAGAGATACAGCCGAGGAAATGCCGCCAGGATCTGCTTTCTTGATACAAAATTATACAACCCAAAACAGGCTTGTTTTGGAACTAAGCAAAAATATTATTTTATTTTTTAAGAAAGAAAAATAGTGTTGTAATTATTAAAGAATTTATTTTTAAATTACTAAAATTGCGCTCTATCTCGACAAAATGAATGTAATGAAAATAATACGGGGTCACTGACGACGTTGATATTATTGTTACTGTGACAAAATACGAAATGACAAAATTTCTTGATTATAAATAATATACAATCACAGCAATACGAGTAGTGGTATATTCAGCAAATTACACATCTTAAAGTTATTATTTACATTTTCATTTCATTATTAACATGAAAAAATAAATAAAAATCTATCGAAAAAAAGATTGCTTCAGATATTTTTTGCTCATTTAGCAATATTATGAAACGTTACCGAATTAGGTGCGCGCCCAGTTTTTCTAGAACCACTTTTTACCGCCATCGTGTTGTGAGCAAATTGATTTTTGCGGTCGATTACGGTATCAACAAAGTTTTTTTTTATTGTTCGATATCGTTTTCAGACATTTTAATAACATTTCAAAATTTCGAGAATGCCATTTCAATAAACCTCACACGTAAAATTATTAATTTACTTATAAGGAGAAAGTAATGAAGCGTCCAGAAAATAACATATTCAGTGGAACTACTCAAGTAGTTTTATTAAATTATTTTAGTTGTGTAAAGTCCATAGTAATCAAAAGTTTTAGTAAAAAATCATGAATAGTGGGCTTATAGAATACTTTAAAATAAATATAAGTAGAAGAATACGGAACCTTGAGCATAGCCCGTCATTTGCTTGGCCGGTTTTTTAAATTATAGCTTCAAAATGTGGTTAACATATCTGCTACAGTCTTAAGTAATCTGAGACGCTGAGAGGTTTAATTATGAAAGATGAATGTAAACACATTGTTTTAATTTTTTGTGATGTCTACTCCATCAGTAATGTTGATGGTTGGAATTATACACATTTTCACGAGTGCACTTGAAACTATTTAATAATGAAGCGGCTATTAAAATTTTACACTCATTAATGCTATTAATGAATATTTGTTGCGACAGAGTACTTAGTCAATATTATTATTCAAGGCTTTTTTTTCGTAGTCTTCTATAAATATAATTAAACGGTTAAACTCACGTATATTTCATTTATCGTCAACCTTCATAGCCTAGTTGGTAGTGACCCTGCCTACGAAGCTGGAGGTTCCGGGTTCGAATCCTGGCGAGGGCATTATTTGTGTATTTATTTATTACAAATATTTGTTCCTTGGTCATGGCTGTCTATGTATTTAAGTATATACCTATGTATCTTTCTTATTATATATATCGTCGCCTGGTACCCATATCACACCCCTTAATTGAGCTTACCGTGGGACTAGGTTGATTTGTGTAAGATGTCCCAAGATATTTATTTATTTATATTTACTAACTGCGCGCGACATGTTTCGGAGAGCCTAGGAGCGCGCCGCGCTCGCGAGTCGTGAGGAGTGAACGCGGGCTCAGTGCTTGATAATGGAGACCTAGGCTCTCCGAAACATGTCATGCGTAGTGACTAAATAATATTATACGTGAGTTTAACCGTTTTACGAACCGTTGAATGCTTTGCGATTTATCACTATTCGTTTCTCCAGGCGTATAAAAGAAAAAGATAGACGTCCCAGGCGTATGAAAGAAGTAACATTGATCAGTAATGTATATTTTACGGATGATGAGCAGAGATCGTATGATTTCCAGCATTTTTGGTTCAATGTAGTTCAATTAAGGGATATATGGTGTTAGTTATTTATAACGAGTTAAGCTTCGTTATTGTCTTACAACGTGTTATTACTCGTTTCAATTTAAACTGACCCTTGGATTCCTATAACTAAATTTCTAGTTTTGGTGAAATGTAGTTGAGTTAATGGAATCCAGGGGTCAATTCTTAGCTGTAACGTGTCATAACACAAAGATGAACCTTAACTCGCTATCTCCTTCCGAATAACTTACTTCATATCCCTTAATTGAACTACACTGCACCAAAAATGCTGGAAATCGTACGATGTCTGATGATGACACAGGCCCTTAGATACACTCTGTTGCTTAGATTGTCATATTATGATAATTAGATACATATTCACATTTTTTTTGTATCAAGTTGCCAGTAATACTCGTATGACATGGACTTGAACATGAACATAGGCACCACACACCACACCCAGCCAGGAACAAGCCTGCTCCGGACAAGCCGGCATACCAGGGAGCACTTTTGGAGCATTTTTGGGGGTAGACACGCTCCGGGATGGGTAGGAAGTTTAGAATCGACCGACTATGCAGCCTTAAGGCGATATAGGAAGATAGGAAGAAGGATTATGCTGTTGAGGGAGAGCGTTGATGTGATGATGCTCGTCGTACCGGCGGAGGTCTTTCTTGGGATGTCGTAATTACTGGTTCTTCGGTTGCTGTCGTTTCTTCTTCCTCTGACTCACTGTCCGTTTCTTCTATTTTGTAAATTTCTCTGGCAGCATTTTTGAATTCTTCTTTATCTTTCGTCATTGCGAGCCATTCTAAGCTGTCTCTGGTGTAATCCATGTTCTGTGACAATGAGTCGTTCCAGGTGTAGATGGGCCTTCCCACTTTCAGTTTTCTGGTTTGGTATCGAAGTGCAGCTTCCAGTAGGTGAGGTTTAGGGTGCCTTAGGATATGTCCAAGGTATAGCACATTCTTTCATTCAGTTGCCAGTAGGTAATACTCTTATGACCTAAAATTCATTTACATGTTAGTTCAGGTACTTACATAATTATGTCGTGTGGAAAACTTAAAACTTGTAGATTTGAGCCCCCAAATCTCAGGTAGCAAACCCTAGCCATAAATATCCGTGACTAACACGAAAATCACCAACACGCACCAACCCAAAATAAACTGACCCAAAACCGCAAAAACACCGGATATCGCCGCTTTGATCCACTTTAAACAAAATGGCGAATCGTAGACAGTATCATTAGGCTAACCACGCATCCATCACGATTTCATGGCGACTTTAATTGATAGTTTGCGGTGCTCATTAATCTATACCCCCTGGAGGTGAATAAATATTGTATTTCTAACAAATTAACGGAAGAAGTTATAAAAAATTTAGTGCCGACGCCGCGTCCGCCGACGTAAATAGACGGGGTTAGCGAGAGCGGCTGGCGAACTTGGACGAACTTCGATTCGAGACTTTCGATAAATCGACTTGTAAAAAACTGCAAGTGTGCAGTGGTTGTTTGATCAATGTTATTTAAATGGGAGTGCGGATCGGTTTAAAGTTCCTAATTTCACAGCTGTAAATTTATACCAACAGTTACCTAAGGTACTGCCGGAATACCGACGATAGATTATGCTGAGCCAGCGCCTTTTCTCTGGCACTACACATGGCTTCATGAACAGTGTCTAGTTAAGTTCCTATTGTAATATTAGTTTTGAGTTGCATTTTCGCCGTTGATTTGTTAAATTTTAGAGCCATCAAAAATACGATTAAAATAAAATCAAAAAATATCATAACTTTTTATGAAAAAGTAGGAAGTTAAGAAATTGAAATATACAATTTGGCGACATAAGATTGATGATGTATAATATTTTCTTCAGTTACCGCGAGGATTACTCATGAAATAAAACTATGAAAACGGATAAACTCGCGTATATTAACTAATTTTAACTTCATTCCGACGTTTCGAACACTTTACAGGGTTCGTGGTCATCCGCAGACCACGAGTTTATCCGTTTTCATAGTTTTATTTCATTGATGTATTTCGATTAAAACGGACTTGAGGATCAGCTGAATAGTACCTATAAATACCTACAGAAGCTTAAGTTTTTATGCAGAATTATAATAAAGCAATATTGAGTAAATTTTCGTCCATTTATTTACCAAACCTCAAAACAGCTTAGCGTAGTCGAAAACGCCAAGTCGATAAAAAATTACTATCGCCTCTCCCGCTACGCCCCGTCGGCTCCTTTGACGCGCGGTGTTTACACTAAGCTAACTGAGAAACAAGTCATTTGGAGCCCTTTGATCTCGCCGACGATCCCCGGCTGCGCTGGATCTCGTCGGTGTTGCCATATGATCGATTTCCGCGATTTGCTGTGATTTCTGTCAGCCTCCGTAGCTTTGGTAGTGACTTTGGTGGCGGTTCTGGGTTGGAATCCCGGCAAAGGCATTTTATTTGTGTAGTTATGACAAATAATTATGTAACTACCTATATATTTTTATGGCACAACTTTAATTGTTGTTGAAATATTATTTGAGCTGTATTTAAGTAGTAGTAGTAAGGCCTATGATAGTTCACTGCTGAACGTAGGCCTCTCCAATTAAATTAACTATGCGTACCATTAGGAAGACGCATTAGGAGGTAAACGCTCATAATCACCACGCTGGGCAAGCGGATTGGCGATCGCAGCGTTATGAAGTCGGTTAAAAAAAGATTTACCTATCAAAATCGGTTGGCGTGCTAATGAATTCTTCGTCCGCTCCTGCATAATTATGCCTAATGCAAATTTATGACTTATATGGTTTTCTCATGGATGCCATTGTCAGAACTGGACCAAATTAAAATGGGACCAATCGGTAAGCATTATGCTTTCAAATAAAAAATGACTCATCAAAATCGGTTCACCTAGTCGGAAGTTATGAATGTTATGATGTATTAACTACAGCTTGGCAAAAAAGAGTAGAAATTAAAAAGTAGCAACATCGTAGTGTCGTCCCTTTCAAATCAATATGCGTGACAAAACGGGATAACACTACAATGTTGCCACTTTTTAATTTCTACTCTTTTTTGCCAGACTGTATTAATTAACGAATATTAAAAAATAAACATACTCCTCCTTTTTTTGAAGTCAGTAGGAAAGTAATAAAAACATTTTCTATGGAGAGATTTGGGCGGCCAGCCCTATTAAACCAGGATTTATAATGAATTATAGAGATTCATGCATTTTAATTTATTTTAACTAAATACTTAAATTACTTAAAAAAAATTGTATTAATTTGAGTTCTTTGCTATTTTGATTTCATTTGCAGTATGAGTGTATATTATACCTATACAATGTTGACATGGTATAATACAATTTAAACTCAAATTTGCTTAAATCTGATTAAAATTGAAAATTTAAGTCATTTCTAAGTTGCGATCGACGAATTTGTTCAGAGTTGCAGGTAAGTAAAAAAAAATATTTTTCAATTAGGCAAAAATTTCTTCATTGTTTTCAATAATATCCAATTTCAGTTTAATAAAAAAAACCATAATCATACTTTCACTAAATACATAAACAGAAGGCTATCGAAAATCGAAAACGCAAAGCAACTATCTCCGTTACTCCAATTACAACACAATTGGATTGACAAAGATAGTTTCGTCAAATTCGACGTTCGCAGTCGGCTTTGACTTGGCCACGGACACGGGCGATTTGCGGCGTGGCAAGCGTTTTTAAGATTCCGTAGTAAACCAAATCCCGTAATAAAAAGTTACCAACACAGTATGGGGAATATTCCTGATTGGAAACTTTCCCCATAGTAAGGTTCCCGAAGGAAAGTTTCTTCTGAATTCAATATTTTCGCTTCAGAATAAAAAAAATGTTAGTCCCGTCCCTCTCTAACTTAATCCGTGGCTCCAAAAAATAAGAAAAAACCATTGTATCAGTGGGCTTATACAGTAGGTACTTTAAAATGAAACTATTTCGAACATCCAGCCCATTCGTTTTAGAATAACTATGGAACCCTACACTGAGCATGGCCCGACATGCTCTTGGCCAGTTTTTTATCTGCTAGTTGAGGTGCATTTAGACCAAACGAACATTCGCTTATTCTATCTCCCACTCTACGAAATCAACGAATTTCGATGAATCACGTTTTGTGTAACGAACGAATTTCGTAGAGTGGGGGAGAGAATGAGCGAATGCTCGTTTGGTCTAAATGCACCTTGGTTTGATAACAGTAGTCGGCCGCTAATGAAATCCTGACAGCTGTCAGTTCAATACATTATCTGTCAGCAATGTCACTTTTTGACACAAAATGCATTGAAATGACAGGTATCAGGATTGACTCCTACGTAACAGCCGAGCACTGTATAGTTGCCGATTTCTAAGAATGAACATTTGACAGTTTAAAAATCAGCCTTATATACCTATATGACGTTAAGACTATGGGAAAAATGGTGAGTCTTACCCTCATATTTATAACTGTGTTTATGGTTTAAGAATTTATTTCTCCAAAAGAATATTATAATTCACTTAACTAGAGAAATACATAATTATCTTACCTTAATATCTTGATACAAAGTGTACGAAAGTTAAGAAGCCAAATAGGTACATAATTAAATTATATTGCTTATGCAAAAATAGTTTGTACATTCGTCTATAACCGTCAAAAGTTTATTCTTAAGGTGCATTTAGACCAAACGAGCATTCGCTATTCTATCCCCCACTCTACACCATTCGATGGTTAAACAAAACGTGATTCGATGATTTCGTAGAGTGGGGATAGAATAGCGAATGCTCGTTTGGCCTGAATGCACCTTTAGAAATCGGCAATTCTAAAAACGCTTATCGCGCCGCAATCCTCTCGTCTCCATGGCCGAACCGTCAGTTGTGAAACTGTTACACTGCAAAATAGCGAGGCGGGGGGCGGGGCGAACGTAAGCTCCGCCCAACCAAGATGGCCGATGCAGCGGTGCAGCCGATGCATTTGATTTAGTGAATCATGTGCAGGATGTTAGTATTGATTCAGATCATTATCCATTATTTTTATGATGTAGTTATAGTTACGCACATAATTTTTAATATCACTATCATCACTACATAGTCACTACATACAAAGTATAAAATAAAGTCACTTTTTCTGTCCCTATGCCCCTTTGTACGCTTAAATCTTTAAAACTACGCAACGGATTTTGATGAGATTTTTTTTAATAGGTAGAGTAATTCAAGAGGAAGGTTTTTATGTAGGTATAGTACCCGTGTGCAGCCGGGGCGGGTCGCTAGTTTAGGAATAAATAATAAATATAATAATAAATGTCATAGGACAATCATACACTGTTAATTTTGTACTACCTACTAAGCTCAATTAACTTTTTTTTATTACTCTAAAATAAGTTCTTTATTTAAATATTAGACGTCATATACCTACCAAAGAAAAAACCGTTTAAAAATACCGAAGCTTACCAACGCCAAAGGATTTGAACCCACGTCCTCGGCTTTCGCGGCTGATGCCTAAACCACTCGGCCACTCCAGCCAAATACAACACAATTTTTTTTTTATAAATCAGTTTGAAATGTTCATCTAAAAAAGTACTTTGTTTCTAATTTCATTGCATTTATTTCTATGTCTGTTACTGATGGGTGTGATGGTGTTAAAGCACGACCGAAGATAGTGATTTAAATCGACACGAGTTATGAATTTCCTTTACGCACGTGTATCGTACGACATTTTCCAGCACTCCGAAGATTTCGACCTGACATAAAATGAACAACTTCTCGCACTAGCCCGTGAAAAAAGCACCAGCCGTACTTACTGAAAATTAGATTTTAGTACTATGGTGCTTTTTGCGCACTAGTGCAATCATTTCTTGTCAGAACAAAACTTTGGAGGGCCAATCTATACTAAAAAAACATTGTACAAGACACGTGCCGAAAGGAAATTCGTAACTCGTGTCGATTTAAATCACTATCTTCGGTCGTGTTTTAACTTGCCTATCACCACTCGTTTCGAACTTTTTTTCGTACTTATTATCGTAATGTAATGTTTACGACGCTTACTGCCGATTGTGCCATTTCATGTAGGTACTTCCTAGGTACATTACTCATTAAGACGTTTCTAGGCTAACTCATTCTCCAAATCAATCGACGCGAATTCGGTTTACCAAAGAAAAAAATACCGAAATTCGCCAACTCGAAGGAGGGATTTGAAGTTTGAACCCACGTCCTCGGCTACCTCAACTCACTGTACCAAATACCATTACAAGCTTGTAAAAAAAATTATGTCGTTTGTTCCCACAAATGAGCACATAAGTTCAGAAGAACCAGAAGTCAGACCGTAACTTATTACTGCGAAATCGTTCCCAAAGAAATTGTCGTTATACCCAAATCATGCCGAGGTATTAGCAATGTAAAACCTTGATGTTAAACAAGTGCCTTTACCCTTAAGTAGACGCATTTCATCAAGCCTGACATCAGAATACTAAACAGAAAACCGCGACCATCAAAAACGTAAACGAGCATTTGTCTCTGTCATTCTAATTAATGCATAAACTGGAGCAACACAGACATATGCTCGAAATCCAACATTTTCACATTGAACGACAATGTTGCAAGCTTTGCGTGCAAAAATCGCAGAGCCAGGTAGCCACACAAGTTATTTAAATAATTCGACAAAAACTGATTGACATTAGTCACAAATAATTGGTACAAAACTGTCGACGCTAAGCTATACTTAGGGAACCTGTGGTTAGGGTATAGTTATGTGTAATTTCGGTTTAAGTGACGGACGGCTAAGTAAAAATACTTTAGTTAACTACGCCGGGTCTAATCACATAATTCTAGTTATTATACGGCCCTATTGAATACAGAGATGGATTGGGAGGGATTTTTTTTACACTAAGCTAGAGTAGGCACACCTATTGGCAGTATATTCGTCCATCTTTAATAAATATACCCAATATAGACATGAGTAAATAGATAGACAAATATAAATCGATAATTTAATAATGTCGATCGCTGAATATGGTCTGGGCGATGATTTTTAGTGGGTTTTGAACTATTGAAATGATATTCCGAAATATTAGAAAAAAATTTGCATTTTTATTCAATTGACAATGACATGAGTGAATTCCTTTTTCTTTGACATAAGGATTTCAAATTTGATTTACATACTAACTATAAAAGAGGTTGCGATGTGAACATGCCGCCCGCCAAGAACGACTGTTCTTCAATAACATTACAATGGATACCTATTGGAAACTATACAAATCAAGAATTATAATCAAATCTTAATACTTGTAATAGTTGTAATAACTAGTAACGTTCAAATGAAACATTCGATAGCTCTGGTAAGATGCAAAACAAACATAAACAGTTATTCGACTTGTAACATAACATTTATAACAATTAGTTATATGAAACACATTAACTAACACCAACTTGGGTTAATTAAATAATGAATAATTGAACAATTAGCAATAACTTAAACCAACAATGACTTATTCTGCTAATGGTAAGACACAAATTTTAGACACCGGTCGTTTAATTAATGAATTTTTATAGCGCAATGTGACAACTCGCGTAATGTTGTCCACTCCAGGATGGTTATCAACAATTTGGCCTAGCAACCACCGTGCTGGAGGCAAGTCAAGCTCTTTAACTAGAACCACATCTCCAACCTTGGGTTCGGGCACAACCTGAGTCCATTTGTATCTTTGCATGAACCGTGTAAGATATTCTTGCGACCAACGCCGCCAGAAGTCTTGTAACATTCGCTGTAAAAGTTGCCATCTTCTTAGCGAACTAACAGACGAATGTTCGTAGTTATGATCGGGAACCGCTAATAAAGATTCACCTACAAGAAAATGTCCCGGTGTCAAGGGCTTAGGGTCACCTTGACCTTGAATATATGATAATGGCCTTGAATTTAAACAGGCTTCAACCTGAGCTAGTACGGTTGACATCTCCTCGAATGTGAGGGTTGAGGTGCCAATTATTCTTCTCAGATGATATTTACAGGATCGTACGCCTGCCTCCCAAAGTCCTCCGAAATTAGGGGCCTGAGGTGGAATAAAGTGCCATTGTGTTCCGTTTGTCGCCAACCAGTCTGCAATTTCCGGTAAAAATCTTGATTTTTCTTCGTCAAACAATTCTTTCAGCTCTCTAGCTGCTCCCACAAAGTTTGTCCCATTGTCACTGTATAATTCATTGCAATGACCTCGACGTGACACAAAACGCTTAAAGGCAGCCAAAAACGCTTGTGATGTTAGATCACTTACTGCTTCTAAATGTATAGCACGAGTGGCCATACATACGAATAAACATATGTATCCCTTATAGGATTTATTACCACGACCCTTTGATACACGAATGTTTATCGGGCCCGCGTAGTCTACTCCTGATCGAAGAAACGCTCGACTCATGGTCACTCTAGGTGACGGTAATTGCCCCATTAGTTGAGGTTTGCTTGTTGCGGCATATCTAATGCAAGTGACACATTTCTTGCAGTATAATTTTACTAATGATTTTAGTCCTATGATAAAATATTTCTCCCGAATGAAGTTCATCATAAGCTGTGGTGCTCCGTGCAGTGTAACCTTGTGTGCATTTCGAATTATGAGTGTCGTCAACAGCGACTGCTTCGGTAATATCAAGGGATGCTTTTGATCTTCATTGACTTCAGCGAAATGCAGCCGTCCACCCACTCGAAGCAGCTCTGAATCATCTAGCTGTGGATTCAGTGTAGTAAGTATACTTTTTTTATTTACTGGCTTTCCTTCTTTAATATCCTTGCACTCGTCAAAGAATGCTTTCAATTGACATTTTTTTATCATTATCACTAAAGCATCATCAATCTCTTTCTTCAGGAGATGCTTATGGTTTGGTTTCTCTTTTCTCAGAAATCTACGGCAGTATGCTACAACTCTCAGTAGCTTCGTCAACGATGAATATTTTGTCCACATGTCATCAACATCGCCGTGATTATCTTCTAAGGAAATGTGGTGAGTTTTGATATTACGTTCTTCCAACTTTGTTTCCAATTCCTTTGAATTAGGGTATTGAATGTCTTCATCACTTAACCATGAAGGTCCACTTGACCAAAGTTCTAATCCGACTAGTTCAGATGCTTGAATGCCTCGTGATGCACAATCTGCTGGATTATGTTCAGATTTAACATGTGACCACTGCTTCCGGTCTGTTACCGTTAGGATCTCTGAACATCTGTTCCCTATGAAAGTTTTCCAACGACTGGGGTGACTGCTCAACCATGCAAGCACTATTTCAGAGTCAGTCCAGGCATGAATATTAGATTTATGTATTTTCAAAATACCTGACACCTCAACAAGTAGTTTTGCCAACAACACAGCGCCCGATAACTCCAACCTCGGGAGACTTAGTTGTTTGATTGGGGCAACTCTTGTTTTTGCCGTAATTAAGCTGACGTGAACTTCCCCGTTTGCGTCTATAACTCTTAAGTATACCACTGCTGCGTACGCAGAGTTTGAAGCATCACAAAACCCGTGGAGTTCTACTAACTTCGTGTCAGTCCTGTAATATACCCAACGCTTCAACCGAAATTGTGCCAGGTCAGAAAGACCTTCTCGATACTTTGTCCATTCTTGTAATAACGGTTGTGATAATTCCTCGTCCCAATCCATACCTGTAAGCCATAACTTCTGTATAAATATTTTTGCTTTGATTACACTCGGTGCTATCCAACCCTGTGGATCATACAACTTTGAAATATCCGAAATAACCTTTCTCTTTGTTACAGGTGCAGACATTGGAGGTAACTGAACTGCGTACACGAACTCATCGGAAATACGACTCCAGGTAAGTCCAAGAATCTTGTTAGTAGCATCTTGCTTATCTTCTATGTTTTTGACAGTTTGCTTAAAATTCTCTTGCTGTATATGTTGTATCAATGGTTCGCTGTTGCTTGCCCATTTTTGTAATTCGAAACCTCCTCGTTTTAGCAATTCATTCATTTGCTTGTATATTTCAATGGCTTCTTCTTCGCTCGCACAACCAGACATCAAATCATCCATATAAAAATCATGTTTCACTCTTTCAGCTGCTAAAGGGAAGTCTTTTCCTTCATCTATTGCCACTTGTATCAAGCTTTTAACAGCAAGATAAGGCGCAGAAGAAGTCCCAAATGTGACTCGAAGCATTTTATATTCCTTGATGTCCTCTTCTGATGTTTCTCGCCACAGGACGCGTTGGTACTCTGAATCTTCATCGCTGACTTTTATTTGGCGGTACATTTTAACTATATCTGCTATAAAGCAGATTGGATGCATGCGCCATCGCATTATTATATGACGTAACTCCGGTTGTAATCTAGGGCCCACCATCAAATCGTCATTCAAAGATACGCCGTTCGTACCCTTGCACGATGCGTCAAAAACAACACGAATTTTTGTGGTTTGTCTGTCTTCGCGAATGACAGCATGATAAGGTATGTATAAACTCTTTGCTTTTTTATCCTGAATTTCCTCCATGTGATTTAGCTCCAAGTATTCATCAAATACCTTCTTGTATTCCTGTTTCAGACGCTCATCCTTATGCATCTTCTTCTCAAGATAGTAAAACCTCTTCAAGGCAATATCCCGCGAATTACCATCAGCGCATGCCGGTTCACTCTCTCGAAATGGAAGTTTCACCACATAACGACCGTCTTCATCTCGCGTTGTGGTTGTCTGGAAGATATCCTCACACCTCTGCTCTTCTATTGACAGAATTTTCTGTGTGTTGGAAGGCTCTGATTCTATCTCCCAGAATGACTTGAGCAATTCTTCAACAGGTTCTACATGTATATGCATAGATTTAATATTACTAGTGTGTGTTCCATGATCCGACTTGGTTCCTCCACTTAATATCCATCCCAGGGTTGTATTTTGTGCCACTAAAGACCCTGAGGGACATTTGATGATTCCATTGACAACAATCCTCGCATAAGCCTCCGTCCCTAATAAGATATCTATCTTATTCGGAGTGTGATATTCCGGGTCAGCTAAAGTTAAATTGTCTAGCTCCGGCCATGATGTGATTGACACATTTGTTGAGGGTAAGTACCTCGTCACTTTGTCGAGTACATACGCTGATACTTGTAACACGCAACCTGAATTGAGACGTGAACTGATTGTTACTTCTACCTTAGACCCTGATGAGGGGCCTGGTTCACCTCCCAACCCTGATGTATCTGCCCTGGTTGGTGTGGTTTGCAATCCAAGTAATTGAACTGCTGATTTCGTGATAAAAGACTCTTCAGACCCTGGATCTATAAAAGCTCGCAAGAGTTGATATTGCCCGCCATTTTGTGATTTAGCCTTTACTAAAGCTGTAGCTAATAGTCTAAGACTCCGCTGAGGCGTTACGCCTTTAACAAAATGGCTGGTGATGTGTGCGGACGTTGATGGATGCTCCTCCTTTGAAGAATTCTTGATGGGTGCTTTAATTTGACTCATGTATTCTGGTGCTTCTTGATTGTCAATTGAATGATTCGTGGATGTCGTTTGTGATTCGCCCTTAAAATGTAATAGTGAGTGGTGCCTCTTGTTGCATATTTGACAAGATGTGGTGCTTTTGCAGTGTTTGACCGAATGATTGTTGCCTAGACAATTGAAACATAGCCTTTGAGTTTGGACAAAATTACGTTTGCTCTCAAGATCATTGTTAATAAATTCCTTACAACTCCTAAGATGATGACCTTGTTTACATAAAGTACAAATCGTCTGAGCTACGTGTAACATGTTAATAGGATTTGGTTTATTTATTGGATAACTGTGAGAATTGAAGTTGCGCTGTTTTTGAACGAAATTGTTTGAATTTGAATCCAAGAACTCCAACGAATGGTACTTTGTTTCCAAAAAGTCTTTAAATTGTTTAATAGTAGGTAAATTATCAGTACTCGATACCAATTCGCTGACCTTGGACTCCCATTGCTTCCTACTTTCAGAATCTAATCTTTGGCTAACTATATAGATTATCATGACATCCCATGTACAAGTTTCAATATCTAACCCTTTCAAAGCATTTAAAGTTTCGGTTGTGACATCTAGTAATTGCTTTATGGCACTGGAGGACTCGGTTGAAATGCTTTTTTGTCCGAAAAACCGTTGCAAAATGCTATTAACTAAATACTGTTTGTTGTTGTATCGGCTTTTCAAAAGAGTCCAACATTGCTCATAACTGTCATTGGTTATAGGAATATGTCGCAATAATTGTTCCGCTTCTCCTTTGAGATGTCCTTTTAAATAATGTAGTTTCTGTACGTCATCGATTTCATGATTCTCGTGGATAAGTGATACAAATAAATCCCTGAAACTCATCCATTCTGTGTAAAGACCAGAAAAGGTTGGAATCGTAATTTTTGGCAGCCGTACACACTGTGACCTTGACGTAGAAGGTTTGGTATCCTGCAGTGAAGAACTACTCGGGTTTAATCTGTTGTATGCATCTTTCAATGAGCACTTATAATCCAAGTAATTTTCTTCAGTGACATCGTAAACTGATTCTTTGCCATAAACAGAATTCTCCACCTCTTGTGCTGAATAACCTTTTACTAAGTTGTCGTGTTCCGTAGAAAATCTTTCCCAAAGTTTTTCCAAAGCTTCTAGCCGAGATTCAACATATGAATTTGTTATCCGCTCTTTGGGAGATTTTTTAAAGTTGGTTAAACCTTTGGCGATTCTTAGTGAAAGATCCACGAGTAATGAAATTTCAGACTCCATATTGATAAAAACGCAATAAAATTAAATGACGTAAGCAACTTTTCCTTAATGCTGAATGAATGTTGGTACAAGTGTACCCTGGTTACCCTATTTCTGTTTCTCGTGGGTACTATTGAACCCAGTCTCCCCTATGGAAATTTGTTGCGAATACGTCCGTGATATTTGTTTGTTGCTTTTAATTGCACAGCGACACCATAAAAACATTTAAAAGTACTCACAGTTTGGTCTTCGTAATAAAAAACGTAAGTATGAAGAAAATGAGAAACACTGCACTTATCCTTGTATTAGCTTATCCGGTTCGAAGGACCATGAATATGGTCTGGGCGATGATTTTTAGTGGGTTTTGAACTATTGAAATGATATTCCGAAATATTAGAAAAAAATTTGCATTTTTATTCAATTGACAATGACATGAGTGAATTCCTTTTTCTTTGACATAAGGATTTCAAATTTGATTTACATACTAACTATAAAAGAGGTTGCGATGTGAACAATCACCTTATTATTTTATTTTAAAATGTTACATTATAACATTTTAAATTGCAGTTTAATTTTGATACAATTTTCAATTTCATATGTCTAGGTACTACGAGTATTCGTATCGTAATAACATGGGTTTTTTTAAGTTTGTTGCAATCTTGTATCTTGCTTTGATTGGTTACGAATCTGAAAATGAAACTCGTATTATGTATATTTTTTATTTTAACTTATCGTATTTTTAAATCCCGACATAATAACCCAATATTCATTATTCATTTTCAATTTGATCAATCATTAATTAAAAATTGCTACCTACATATAAAATGTAATACTCTAATATAGATCATACCATACATCGAAACTTTATAGGTACAAGAATGAAATTCGTACTATTCGTTAAAATCAGCAAAAAATAAGAACTTACAAATTTTATGACATTATGACATGTATTATGGTACCTAATTAAAAATACAGTTTCAAATTTAAAACGTCACGTCACAAAAACGCTTCAGCATGAAATTATTAATAACACTACAACTAATAACCAAGTCCCGACTCCATCGCCAGGGGGCGTTGACAATCACACTGCCATTGTCTGTCCCGGTTTAATTACCATAATATTACATCCCTTAGCCCGCATTTCAAAACTGCAACGTCAGAATACAGTCGACTTTCGTTAATTATAAGCTAAAAGATCCGAACATATTACAAATTAGAGTTGTATTGTTCAAAATTATTAGATTTTTTTACTTATGTATTATAAAACAAATTGCATAAGGATTAAATGTTTCAAAATATAGTTTTTATTAATTCGAAGTTATCAAGTATATAAAAAAATCATTAAACGCAGGTTTTGTTACGCAATATTAATTCCTTGCATGATTTATTCAGTCTTTCATTTTTTTTATTATAATATGTTTGTGTGTATGTTCCAAGGGACATCTTTAACTTAAGTAGTCTCACGGTAAGCTCGATTAAGGCTTGTGATGTGAGTACCAAGCCACGATACATATAATAGATATATTCATATAGATAGACAGTCACGACCAATTAACAAATATTTTTTGATAAACAAATATACAAAAATAATGTCGACGCCGGCAGGGTCACTACCAACTATGCTACGGAGGCTGAAAATGAAAGATTAATTCGTGCAAGTACAGTTTTTTTGTCCATAACTCTAGTTATTAGTTTTATTTATGAGGGTAAACCATGAAATTTTAAAATGACTTAACATTCGAATTATAACAGGTTTCATTTAAACTAACGTAACGAGAGGCGACTGTACCAACTCCGGCCCTGTCTGACAATCATGATTCGATATACCCCTCAATAACGTAATGACGGATGGCGTACGAGGCGCCAACGTCGGCTTTCGGCTTTCGGCGTTCGGCCAAATAATATGTAATTTGCTCAAACCACAGCTGAATCATGCCATTTACGGGCTGGCGGTTTTGAAATTGGAATCCTTTGAGAATAAAATGCCGGAGATGTTTTTTGTTTGTCGGTCAGGCGGCGGAAGTGGTAAGAATGGAACATTAAGTTAGGTACTGATAGATGGGTATTCTTTAAATTATTTGACAGGTATGTCATTACTGTGCGCAAAAATTAAGGGTTCTAAAAAATTTTTTTTCCATTAGCCGCTGCGCTGAGCATTCTGTTCAAAATTAAGTACATACGGTTAAAGTTAACTTCCTTTAAATGGCTGTGATAGGTAAAGGTGGTTTTACACCAAACGAGCGATTGCTCATTCTATCCCCCACTCTACGAAATCAACGAATTACGTTTTGTGTAGCGAACGAGTTTCGTAGAGTAGGGATAGAATGAGCATTCGCTCGCTTGGTGTAAGTAAACACCTTAAGAAAACAATATGAGACAAATTAAACTTCTGATACATTAAAGTTAACAAGACTCATAAATTATATTAGCATCTCAAAAGTAAGAAGTGCATTGACATATGTCAATGCAAAATACCTACATAGGATTATGTATATTTGTACATTTTGCATGTTTGTATATTTACAAAAATACAATACAGATCGGTTGCTGCATATAAAAATTATGCTAAGTTTTGCTAACTCTCTTGAAAACTTGTAAGCTCGGCAACGACTCAGCTTTTAAAAAAACTATCAAAAGATTTCTTCCGCTCTTCAACATCCAATTTTCTCTTCATTCATGGTTCTAAATTACATGTTACCCGTAAGATGGCGTGACTAATCCCATCATGGCCAATTTGCCAAACCTCGTGTCAAATGTTTGACGAATGTTCGTCCATTATTTCCGAATGGCGCCAAACGTCTATTTTTTTTTTCATAATGACCTTACCTGCGGTCAGAGTACCGCGAAGCACAAACAAAGTGTTTCCTCCGTGTCACACTTACGTTCAAATTCACAAGTGCGAAAGAGACGTTCGCGGTAGGGCATTAGTTTCCTGGGTGGGCAATTTAGGTTATTAATGGTTAGTAACTTTTTAGAGATTGTGTTTAACTAATTTTTATTGTTCGACACAAAAAACTGCCATTCATAACAATACATTCTGTAAAAAAACAGTGAAGATTATTTACAGCTTAAGTTTGGGATCTATCGTAAAGATAAGTAACTTTTTTTATAAATCCGAAATTGTATTTTACAATAGATTCGTAAATATCAATTATTTTTATTGAAATATTCCTAGTAGTTAGTTATGAATCGAGCCTGTACTATGCCAGCTCTTCGGTCTCGGGTTATGTCCATCAGTATAGTTACTGTATTTCAATATGTTACCTGATTATATGAAACAGTTACGCATCAGTATTGCGATGCAGCGAGGAAATGCCGCCAGCATCCTCTGTACAATGCCACAAGGGCCAATCTTAGATATAGGTTTAGTTATTAGATTTAATTTATGTATACAAATGTACAGCTTTGAAAATAGAGACCGAAAAATACTATTCTGAATTATCTCCCATTTAATATTTTAATCGAAATTATTAAACCGTATCTGCCAAACAATTATAATTATAAATGTACCTATATTGCGAACAGACAATTGCGTCTAATACGTAGGTAGGTCTGTTGTGGGCAGGTAGCTAATTAAATAGTATTATCTACTTATTCGGTCGCTCACGGCATAATGCGAATGCTATCGACTCCATTTATTTAAGTCTCGTTTCTTTATCCACCTCAAATAAGGCATCAAATTAAGATCCTTTGTTTCAAAGTCGGTTACAGCGATAAATCAACGTTTCTTCGCGATTAAACGCGCCCACTTTTTACTATCCCGAATAAATATTCGGCAAAACATGTCGGAAGCATGCCGACATTCCGCCGACAGGGCCGCCGCCTCGAGTAATGTCAGGTTTGGCCGTCATTCGCCGTCAACTTTCGCCGTCAAAGTGTTCGCGGGTGGGTGTCGGCAAAAAGCGGGATGCCAAACGTTCTGGTAGCTTGACATTCGGCGCGATGCGTCGCGGATGTCGGGAATGCTGCCAGAGCGAAGTTTGGTATACAGTTGCCTATCTTCGGTACCAAATGGCAAATGTATTCTTATTGCTGTGTAGTAACGTCACCACCCTGACTCTTCCTGTGGGTGTCGTAAGAGTCGGCTAAGGGATTGAACTTTGAAGTGTCACTGACCATTTATTTATGAAGATTGATGATGAAGACACACTACTGCTATCGCCAACCTGCTTGACCAGCGCAGCGATTACTGACCTCCTAATGCGTCCGATACGCTAAGATAGACTAAGGAGAGGCCATTGTCAGCAGTGGACTGATATAGGCTGATGATGTGTATCTTCGTCAGTCTTAGCATAAGAGTAAAGCGACATCTCGAGAGTGAGGTAGATATTTGTATTTGTCTACTTAACTGAAGGTACTAATTAAACAGTGACAGGTGCAAATCTCGCTAGTCTTGTGCTAAGCTCATTGCAATTTTGAGTGAATTTACAGAACTTAGATCTTATGAAACAATCTGTACACTTGTGGAACGATCGGTTGCTACTATTTAATTGAATAACACCTATATAATATAATACTGGACATTCAACCCAATTTTTACTTTTTCAAACCAGGGCGATTATTAAATTAACTATCAAGTTTCAAGGAACCTAAAATATACAATTATCCCTTATTTGTTCCATATTAAAGGATTTCTATAAGTAGGTTTAAAGATCAAAGCAAAATGTGAATTACTCTGTATTAAAATAAGGTACTGTCTTCATCTTTATACTGTGACTCTGAGGCAGCGATGGAATCTTCGGAAGATTTTTTGATGGTCTGCCGAATTTATAAGGTTGTTTTAGTCTTTAGGAATAAATAGGTACGGCATTGTTTCAGGCCCTGAGGAATTGGTAATTTGATTCGTAATCTGAGGTCCTGAGTCAATGCTTTGAATAATTTACAGTCCATGGATATCTACCATTTTCTTTTTTTCTCAACAAGTACTAAATTAGACTTTAGCTCATACCTACTAAACTTATATTTCACGCGGGTTACACACGTTTTTAAGTCGAAAAATGCTCGACATGTTTCGCTCCGTACATAGGAGCTTCTTCAAGAGCCAATCGCCATGCCTGCGCGAAAGACTATAGCTCTTTCAATTGTATATTTTGCTATTAAATTTTTCGTATTATTGGATATAATTATTGGAAAAATGTAATGTTAGAAAGGCAACTTTCATGATGTTGATATAAAAACTTCGAATTAGCCTGACACCAAAATCTCCGTTCAATCTCCACGATTACATCATAATCAAGACAGTCAATATCCAGCAATCAATTGAAGCACTTCCTCACTTTTTCCTGTCAAGCGGCACAATAAATCTAATTAAATTGGAGTGTCTCCTTTGTGCACTGACGCACTCTTGATCTGAGTTGAACGTCAAGGTATAGCGGTACAAAATAGTATTTATTTGAATAAATTAGCGATGATTCAAAATAAATTGTAAAAAAATATTCGAAAGAAAAGTCGCGTGATAATTTCCATACATTATTATACCTAGTCACGTGACGTATCGCTTCTGGTCGCAGGAGTCTGCTGGGTGGTGGTGGCGCAGGAGGAGCATTGTGGCAATCTTTGAGGGAGGCCTTTGTTCAGCAGTGGACGTCTTTCGGCTGATATATCAAAAGGGCATTCCACGAGAATGTCGCTTACGTAACGCGATTCTTTTAGTACTTCTAAAAATGATAGGAGCCCGAGTTCTAGCGTGGTAATATTTCGGGACTTAACGTACACATTCACACAGTTTTTTTCTAACTTTGAGCATTTATTTAACGTAGCTGCCATAGATAGTATAGGCGTCACGTAAGCGACATTCTCGTGGAATGCCCCATATGATGATGACAACTTATGGCTTATCGTATACGATTGCAAAATGTCACCTTGGCTACGCCCGTTGATCTCTTAACTCTATGATAATTGATAAAACCTTTGTGGGTGGGCTAGACTAATTAACTTGCAATACGGACATACTGCGAGTTGCGTATGCAAATGTAGAAACGCAGTGAATACTAATCAGAATAGTTTGTGTGCGATCTTATGCATCATTCGATAGGGTTTTGATAGGATTGTAATCAAGCCGATTGTAGTCATGTCGGTGACGGCAGTAAGATACATTTGTCGCCACCCCAACTTCATGGTTGTCGTAAGAGTCGACTCAGGGATTGAAGTGTCACTGACATTTATTTCAGTCAGTTTTGTCAGCCTCCATAGCCTAGTTGGTAGTGACCCTGCCTACGAAGCTGGAAGTTCTGGGTTCGAATCCCGGCGAGGGCATTATTTGTGTATTTATTTATCACAAATATGTGTTCGTTGGTCATGGTTGTCTATGTATTTAAGTATCTATATGTATCTATCTATTATATATATCGCTGCTTGGTACCCACATCATAAGCCTTAATTAAGCTTACTGTGGGACTAAGTCGATTTGTGTACGATGTCCGCAAAATATTTATTTATTTAAGATTGATGATGGGCAGCGGCATGATCATAGTGGACACATTACTGCGATCGCCAACTCATTTACCCAGCGTGGTTAATATTGGGCATTTACCTCCTGCGTTCGTCATTTCATACGCATAGGCTAAAGAGAGACCGTTATCAGTGGACATGTATAGGCTTTATGATGTGTGTAATCAAGCAAACATTGATCTACGTCGATATGACCAATCAACGATGACGGTATGTGTATGTGAATACTTCCCTTCCTTTTGAATTTTATCATTTTATCGCACATGAAAATTTCATCGTCAAATAAACTTATCCATTAGTTAAAATTATCACCATTCTTTTCTAAAATCATCAGTCAAAAAAGGACAAGGCTAACATTAATTTTGACACGTACGTTAACTGGGGATTGAAAAATCAGTCCTTAGTTTAACATGTCACTTATCTCAATAATGCTTTTTAGCACCTTATTATTACATTTAAAAGTAAAATAAATGACAAATAAAATTAAAATAATGTCTGTCTGTTTTTAAGTTTTTTACGAGACCCGGGCATTCAGTTACTAATTGGTAATGGAGTCAAAAATATCATACCAGGGGCCCGTTTCTCGAACGCGTAACTTGTAGTACAAGTGGAAGTCTCTTTTTAACACTATTAATTAGATAAGGACTTCCGCTTGTATTACAAGTTACAAGCTTTCGAGAAATAGGTAGTAATACGAAGTCACTAAAAGTGCGTATGTATTTCAATGTTTAAATCGATCCTCCCCAATGCTCAATCGCGCTCCAATATCCATCTTCTGATCTAATTCAACGCGCACATGTTGCATGTACACTCGCCCTAACCTCTCAGCGTCTCATTTATCATCGTCACCGATGATTGATAACACTTTTTCACCCGCCAGTACCACCACAACTTCAGAACATTTTCGACTTCAACCTTGTGTCTTCAAAATTGAGTCCATTTTAAGTCTCGGACATTTACGAATTCATTTTAACCGCCTGTCGAACAGTTTTCTACTTAAGCTGCTTGGAGTATGGTAGGTTTTTGGTAGGTTCCGTCATTATTAAGGAGTCGTTTGCACTTTGCAAACAATGAAAGACATGACTTCAAGTTTTTGCGATTTGATGGATGGGGCGGGTGTTAATTTTGTATTGAGCATTTTTAGATGGGCATTGAAATATCATAACTGTTTTGTTGCGGGTTTACTTTCATGTACTTAACATTAAAGTTTTTAAAAACTAGTGTGATATGAGGGGAAAGCGAACCATAAACAAAGCTCCCATCAGCAAGTGAACATCTCAGATGCCGTACAGTAGCCATACCCCTTTCCGACCGGTTTGATATAATCCTGCAAATGACTTTGCAAAAATCCTGTCACCAAGTAAATTGTATTTTCGAGCTCAAACCTGTACCGATCGAATCTGCAGACACTAGCCGACACGTAAAAGTAGCAAATACCTTAGGGCGGCCGCATCAGTCAGTCGCAAGACAGCGTTGAAGATGGCGATGTATTTTGGTGGGAGTAGTAGCACACGTAAGTTCACAATTTCGTATATTTGTGGTGACAAACCTTCTATTTATTGATAGATATTTACTCTTAAAGAGTTAAACGTTTTTATTTAGCACAAATTAGAATAAAATTAAGTGCTTTTGTGTAAACAATATGCCCATAAATAATAAGTGCACAAAATTGTAGGTTCGGACGTAGCTCGTAAATCGTTCGTCATAAATATTTGCACGGATATGCATAATCGGTCTGTGCATAAAATGAAACCAAGAAAAATGGTCATATGTTTTGAAGAATTGGTTACATATTGAAGCGGGTAAGTTGGGTGGTCAAAGAAAACACCCAAACGCTTACAAAAAAAAAAAAAAATATTAATTTCAAGAAAAACCCAGTATTAACTGTAGGTACTAGGGGTGGTAAAGTTCGTTAAGCCTGACTGGTTTTCTGCCGGTAGTGAGGTACTCCCCCTGTTGTCTGCTAGGCTGTAGTGCAGTCCTGGGGTGACTCTGGAACGTTCCGGGGAGCGCCGTAGCTAGCGGGATGTATGTCGCAGTCCCTCCGTCGGTGTCCACGCGTGCTCTCAGGCCGGCCGAGACAAGGAAGTAGGTGGCACGACGCGTGTAAGGGTAAAGTTGCACCCCTTACGGGGTGCAAGACGATATGTAGCTTTACGGGTACGAAGACGCCATTATATTAAAAATCAGGACTTCACTGCGGTTACAAAATATGATTTTCCCCATATTTAAATTTAATAAAATTTATTAGTGTGCAGCGCGTATGACGACACGGGCCTCCCCGTGAACGCGACTGCACACGTCCTCTGCTTAAGACGTAAACACTGGGACTGGCGAATGGCGGGACGAGGCGCAAACGCAGCAAGTAGGAGAAACCCATACATAAAAAAACTGCTGACGCGGTTGCTATCTGCGCCAGTACAGTCGTGCGCACAATCGCGTATACGCTTTTAGAGTTTTATAGCGAAATCTATTACTTATTTCTTTTTAAATCGTGAATGATAACGTGCAACGTTACATTACCCCGCGCGCCACCGAAGGATTTTATTATTCTTGAATGATAAAATCCGCGCTTTCAGTACGTATTCGCATTCTGCATACAAAAAAAAACTTCCATTCTTCACGCGTTCAAACTAAGCGAAATAAATCTATACAATAAAGATTTAGCGCATCCTGACAATTGCTAGGTACACTGTCCAAGCACGGACAAGTGACCCCTACGAATACCAAGCGAAACAGATGGATAAGGGTGGTTCCTTCAAATACCTAAAACACATACGGCACGGCAGACGACACCGAGTGAGCGCACCGCACACGACCGTAAAGCCCTGCACGACACGACCCACGTTGGGCGCCAATGAAGCGGTAAGTTGGGTGGTCAAAGAAAACACCCAAACGCTTACAAAAAAAAAATATATTAATTTCAAGAAAAAACCCAGTATTAACTGTAGGTACTAGGGGTGGTAAAGTTCGTTAAGCCTGACTGGTTTTCCGCCGGTAGTGAGGTACTCCCCCTGTTGTCTGCTAGGCGGTAGTGCAGTCCTGGGGTGACTCTGGAACGTTCCGGGGAGCGCCGTAGCTAGCGGGATGTATGTCGCAGTCCCTCCGTCGGTGTCCACGCGTGCTCTCAGGCCGGCCGAGACAAGGAAGTAGGTGGCACGACGCGTGTAAGGGTAAAGTTGCACCCTGGAATTACATCAATCTTGCTTAGGACCAGGAATTTAACGTCCGGCCGGTATGACCCCCAACGATGTCGCCAAGCTAGCAGCAAGGGAGCGAAAAGTAGCTGGTGGGTATGCATACTCAGAACGGAGTTACAAGAAGAACAAAGGACTGGAATGTGCGGAAGCAAGCTTGCAAACTTATAGCCCTTTTAGAAAATTAATTTGTAACACGATAATTAAAATAGGGCATTCTCATTACATTTAATTTACTTCGTAGGGCACAAAATGCACAAAAAAAACTAAAATACTAAAATAGGCAAATGTATGGGACGCCATTTTATAACGGTACTTTACCGTTACGGAAAGCACATACGTGTACATGGCAATTTAATTACACAGACCTTAATAGGAATTTAAGCATGTAGGAACGCACTAAAACATAATGGGAAGCGAATTAGCAATGATAACTAGCACTTCTTAAAATCTAGATATATAACGTTTCAACACTTACCCTTACGGGGTGCAAGACGATATTTAGCTTTACGGGTACGAAGACGCCATTATATTAAAAATCAGGACTTCACTGCGGTTACAAAATATGATTTTCCCCATATTTAAATTTAATAAAATGTATTAGTGTGCAGCGCGTATGACGACACGGGCCTCCCCGTGAACGCGACTGCACACGTCCTCTGCTTAAGACGTAAGCACTGGGACTGGCGAATGGCGGGACGAGGCGCAAACGCAGCAAGTAGGAGAAACACATACATAAAAAAACTGCTGACGCGGTTGCTATCCGCGCCAGTACAGTCGTGCGCACAATCGCGTATACGCTTTTAGAGTTTTATAGCGAAATCTATTACTTATTTCTTTTTAAATCGTGAATGATAACGTGCAACGTTACATTACCCCGCGCGCCACCGAAGGATTTTATTATTCTTGAATGATAAAATCCGCGCTTTCAGTACGTATTCGCATTCTGCATACAAAAAAAAACTTCCATTCTTCACGCGTTCAAACTAAGCGAAATAAATCTATACAATAAAGATTTAGCGCATCCTGACAATTGCTAGGTACACTGTCCAAGCACGGACAAGTGACCCCTACGAATACCAAGCGAAACAGATGGATAAGGGTGGTACCTTCAAATACTTAAAACACATACGGCACGGCAGACGACACTGAGTGTGCGCACCGTCGAAAAAAAAATTAAACACGTACGGCACGGCAGACGACACCGAGTGAGCGCACCGCACACGACCGTAAAGCCCTGCACGACACGACAGACGACACTCAGTGTGCGCACCGTCGAAAAAAAAATTAAACACGTACGGCACGGCAGACGACACCGAGTGAGCGCACCGCACACGACCGTAAAGCCCTGCACGACACGACAGACGACACTCAGTGTGCGCACCGTCGAAAAAAAAATTAAACACGTACGGCACGGCAGACGACACCGAGTGAGCGCACCGCACACGACCGTAAAGCCCTGCACGACACGACAGACGACACTCAGTGTGCGCACCGACGAAATAATGAAAACACGTACGGCACAGCAGACGACACCGAGTGTGCGCACCGCACACGACCGTAAAGCCCTGCATGACACGACAGACGACACTCAGTGTGCGCACCGTTGATAAAAATGAAACACGTACGGCACGGCAGACGACACCGAGTGTGCGCACCGCACACGACCGTAAAGCCCTGCACGACACGACAGACGACACTCAGTGTGCGCACCGTCGATAAAAATGAAACACGTACGGCACGGCAGACGACACCGAGTGAGCGCACCACACACGACCGTGAAGCCCTGCATGGCACGACAGACGACACTCAAGTGTGCGCACCGTACGCGACCGCCCTCTCGAGCGATATCAGACCCACTCGATTTGTTCGCGTAACTCTTGAACGGTAACGCCAGGAGTATCCCCGCGAATTGCAACCTCATACTCCAATTCAGGTTTTTGCAATGACAAAAATTTTACCCGGTGAGCCATTGTAATGTACCAAAAAAAAAAAAAATATGTACCGGAAAAACTTTATGTACCGAAAACTATGTACCAAAAATAAAATGTACCAAGGAAAAAACTCCAACCGTGATAGGGTAAGTGTTGAGCGCTAATAAAACTTAACCTACTCCGTTCTGTTACAAAAGTGGGTAAAAAAAACGTTTGGTTGATTAAGGAAAAGAGAAAAAAAAATTATAGACTTAGTAAGAGGCAATAATAACAACGCCACCAAAACACAACACGATAGTAGCGCAAAAATACAGGAAAGGAAAAAAATTAATAAATTTGCAACTAGTGTGTACAGTATAAAGTGTAAAGAATCACTATAGTAATTAAATATATAAAACAACGCTTGCGTGACTCAACTGAACTAGAGTTCTGCAGCTAAACTAATTACAATTCATAAAATTAACAAAAAAATAATAACAATATGTATATCACAGAAAACAAAATAATGCAATCACTAACACTTGTGACACCGATTGCACCTACAAGCGATATGCGTAAACCGCACAGAGTAACGAACACAACAGAGTAACAAATTTTGCTAACATAAAATGCCGAAAAGTGCTAAAATACAAACAGAAATAAATGAACTAGCATAATATGTCACAAAATTAAAATTGATAAATAATTAATAAAAACAACGATTTATATATTAAAATCGGTAAAAATAAATCGTTTCTATTAAAAAAAATGTTAAAAAAAATAAGTTAATAATTTAAAAATGACTAGAATTGTTTAATGAAACAAAATTAAAATAGTAAAATAAATAATAATTTTAAAACTCGTAAAAAAAAAACAAAATTCGTTAAAATGGACGAAATCGTCAATCGATAAAAACGAAATACGTACACACTAGTTGCTGCAACCAAAAAACAAAAAGCAACGTTTCACAAACATAAAAAAAAACAACCAACACCAACTACTTCTACACAGCGGAAACCAGACTTTGACCACGTTAAAGGGCGCCAATGAAACTTTGACCACGTTAAAGGGCGCCAATGAAACTTTGACCACGTTAAAGGGCGCCAATGAAGCGGGTAAGTTGGGTGGTCAAAGAAAACACCCAAACGCTTACAAAAAAAAAAAATATTAATTTCAAGAAAAACCCAGTATTAACTGTAGGTACTAGGGGTGGTAAAGTTCGTTAAGCCTGACTGGTTTTCTGCCGGTAGTGAGGTACTCCCCCTGTTGTCTGCTAGGCGGTAGTGCAGTCCTGGGGTGACTCTGGAACGTTCCGGGGAGCGCCGTAGCTAGCGGGATGTATGTCGCAGTCCCTCCGTCGGTGTCCACGCGTGCTCTCAGGCCGGCCGAGACAAGGAAGTAGCCACCTACTACCACGACGCGTGTAAGGGTAAAGTTGCACCCCTTACGGGGTGCAAGACGATATGTAGCTTTACGGGTACGAAGACGCCATTATATTAAAAATCAGGACTTCACTGCGGTTACAAAATATGATTTTCCCCATATTTAAATTTAATAAAATTTATTAGTGTGCAGCGCGTATGACGACACGGGCCTCCCCGTGAACGCGACTGCACACGTCCTCTGCTTAAGACGTAAACACTGGGACTGGCGAATGGCGGGACGAGGCGCAAACGCAGCAAGTAGGAGAAACCCATACATAAAAAAACTGCTGACGCGGTTGCTATCCGCGCCAGTACAGTCGTGCGCACAATCGCGTATACGCTTTTAGAGTTTTATAGCGAAATCTATTACTTATTTCTTTTTAAATCGTGAATGATAACGTGCAACGTTACATTATTTCGTCTAATTCGTTAGGTACATATTTCATGGTATTTCAATCAGCGTATCCAAGGAACTAGGGTTAATAATACCTTGTATTTTCATCTTAGTTAGGCACTCCATAGTTGTCCATACCTAATATCTCTCGAATTGCTTTAGCTTTGCTATTATGAATGTTGCTCTTTTGAACTCTGCTTATTTGTGGATTAATGATGAAAACACACTGAAGAAGGACGTCCAATCTTGATAGTTTCCGGTAAACTTTGCTATGTCTATCTTCGGAAGCTTCACATCATCACTAAAGCTAGGTGTGAGATTACTGCTAATTCTGATTGTGCACGACGTAGTACTTTCTAGCATATGCTTTTTAAGTATTAAACCACAAGTATTTTCTTGTTTGTCTATTAAAACCCGTTAATTCCGTTCACATCTTTAAATCAATTGTTGAATTACTGCGGAAAACTCAATGTGTAGTAAATATCGTTTTTTTTCTTGTGTGAATTTGTATAATGTAATGTGATTTCTAGTTTCGTCGTTTTTTCCCAGTCAGTAAAAGTATATATTGCAAATAGTACTGTTTATTACACGTTGATTCCTAAAAATCGTCGCTTTAATCCATTCATCATATTATTATTAGCATGGATAATACTTTTTTATCTTCTCGAAATCATGAAGTAAAAATTTTGATTTTTATTTTCTAATTTACCCCCTAAAAGTAGCCCTCATATTTATAATTCTTTTTTTTACGTTCCACATCCATCGTTGGGTCACCAACTTACATAGGTGTGTGAAAATTCAACTCAATCTGCCCAGTAGTAGCATCGGAGTAAATCGGTTGTAACAGACGGACAGATAGACACGCCAGTGATCCTATGAGGGCTCCGTTTTTTTCTTCTTGTGATACGGAACCCTAAAAATGTAAGACCGCTTATGATAGAAAGTTTTTTCGTTAAATAATGTGTTTTATTAATGTTTTTCGGCATGTCCATACTAATTTGCAAGATCTTGCATTTACATACAGATCCTGAACGTCACTTTCGTGCATGCGATTTTTTTAATGATAAAAGGCAAAATGATTTTTTTAATTATTTTTTACAAGTATTCGAAGATAATTTAAAATTATCTACATGCATTTTTCTTAAGATTTTAGATTTTTTTTGTCTCGGTCGTAAAGGGCTATCGTACTCATGAGGGTCATGAGGGTCTATATCCGGGTAAATATTTATTTCAAAAAAAATGTCGCGTAAAAACTTTACGCTGAAAAATGAGTGACAGAAACATCATTGAGCATTTTTTTTGCCAAAGTTGTTGATCCTAACTTAGTTATTCCTAAAAATTACTAACGGTACATAGTGACGGCCATAAGAATGCATTTGTATATTATTTTGTATGCACCCCAAATCTTCCCGCAGCGCAGGTGTCGTAAGAGTCGACTAAGGGATTAAAGTGCCAATGAATATTCCTTTACGATGGGCTTAAGCATCATCATAGTGGACACACTGAACACACTACTACGATCGCCAACCCGCTTGCCCAGTGTGGCGATTATGAGCAATTACCTCCTAATTCCTCGATACGCATAGGAGAGGCAAACGTCTAGCAGTGGACTGATAACGAAATAACGTGTTATTTATTATACCGTGATTTCTAATAACCCGAAAGATTTTAACAATGTGTTCCTGACCACATTTAGAAACTATAATGTCGTATAAACTTTTCTGGATATCGCCTAGTTTCAGAGTTATTACCAATTAAAAAAAAACATATTTTCTAATTGTAACTCGGTACAAAAGGTCTTTTTAACGGCGTTGGTGTCATTATCGAGAATAGTCTCACTAACCTCATTAATAGATGTCGAAAAGTGAGAAATAAAAACTTTTAAAAATGAGGTTTTTGTAAAAAAAACCTTAACACTCATTGTAAGTGCTAGTTTCATGAATAACTTTTACTTTTTATGTTAAAATACATTCAAAAATTAAATAACAATTGAAAAAAAAATAAAAAAATAAAAATTTTTTTTTCGCCAAAAATTACAAAAGTCATATAATATTTTTTGTTTGTTTTTACATCAAAAATGCGTGGTTAAAATCTTTCGGGTTATTAGAGATCACGGTGTATATATTTGGAATAATTTCTTTAAGTAGATGTCAAAAAAAATATATGATCCTATTCCGACTTTTTGTCAAACGCTTTTAAACCACTCCAAAACCTCTAAAACAAGCAATTATCTTTCCTCGGCTAACGTCAAAGAGAGCATGTGGCAGTAGCGATAAAAGAAAACTTATGTCCAAACTGACGATAAAACTCAAGTGGTTGGTAGTGTGAGAACTTAATTTGTGTTATCTGTAATTCGGTACTCGTATATATTTATGTGTAATAATATGTAAACATTTCAGTACGTTTGTCAGAGGCATAAAGATCAAAAACGTTAGTATTTTTATGGAGCCGACCGTATTTAGCCGTGTACGGTCGGCTCTAATAATAATACGATTTTGATCCTTATGCCTTTGACATACGTTCCGAAATGTATACATATTATTAGACGTGACTGTACATACCTATACAGTGTGTTACCATCAGACTGGCTCTTATTGAAACCGAGGAATGCGATGCCGACTTTTAACCAAACCGTGAGCATTTTTTGATTCAAAATTTTAATTTTAAAAGTAATTAACTTTCTAAGAAAATTTTAATTAAGTAGCAATGTACTTCAAAATTAATCGTTAATTAATTTGCACTTGACAATGAGAGATCAGCAGGCACTCGCAACGTTTGACAACTAAACGTACACGCGTTACATTGATCGTTCGGAGGAAATAAACTCAATTGTACAGTCAATTTAAATATTTGTCAAATGTCGATACCTGAAAACGATTGCTAGTAATGCCTATTATTACCCATTTTCTAAAAGCCCGGGTCATGGTAACACACTGTATAGTACAGATACATATAGATATTTAAATGAATAGGCAGCCGTGATCAAGGAAAAATATTTGTGATAAATAAATACATAAATAATTCCCTCGCCGGGATTCGAACCCGGAACCTTCAGCTTCGTAGGCAGGGTCACTACCAAGAAGGCTACGAAGGCTGCCAAAAAAATTTTAACTTTGATTCCGACTCTCGGAGATATCGAGTAAAGGTGCGGTTAAACTAAAAGAGCATTCGCTGTTCTAATCTCCCACTCTACGAAATTCGATCGGTACACAAAACGTGATTGGTTGATTTCTTAGAACGGGCGCTAGAACAGCGAAGTTCTTTTGGTTTAAACGCACCTTAACATACATACAAAAAAATCTGTCGAATTGAGAACCTCATCCCTAATGCCCGCCTTCCACTGCGACCGGAACGAACTCATTAATGGCTCCGTTTCACGTTCATCGCTGGCAAAGTGCTAGTATGCAGTTGACGGCTGTAAGTCACACCAGCGGTGTAAGTGGAAGGCATCATTGAAGTCGCTTAAGAAGAGTGATATCAAGTTTTGTTTCATTAAATACTTTTAACTATTTTTTTTAATCGACACTTAAGTTTTCAACAACATAAGTATAAGAAGTGCTTTTGATCCTTCTATATACGTCGAGACGTTTGATGCTTACTTCACATTGGAATCCCAAACGGATGTCATTGGCTTAGTAACTCGCATTCGAGTAATTAAGTCCTAGCATTAAATGAAACGACTAGCATTAACAGTATTTACGACTTGCACAGTTTTACACAAACTTTCAATCTTCGTTCCTAAGTAATAAGATTCAAAATAGTGTGGATATTTTTGGCCGTAATTTGAAACTTCCCTTGATTGGTTGGAGTGTAGGTAGTACTTTGTAATCCTAGTGATTATTTCTGTGTTCTAAAGATGTTGGTTGTTGAATAATAGACATAAGGATTGAAAATCTTAGTGTTATTAATAAGTCATCATCATAATCATTAATATCAGCCGAAAGATGTCCACTGCTGAACATAGGCCTCCACCAGGATTGCCACAATGACCGATCCTGCGATGTTACTAATATTTTGATAACAAATAACAAAATATTGGTAACGGATCGAAAAGTCCGAAATGTATGTATGGTCAAAGGCGCCTAGCCTTGTAAGGTATTGCTTATACCCGAGAAAATTGACTGGTGGTTGCTAAGACCGAGTGGCCGAGCGGTGTAGGCATCAGCCGCGAAAGCTGAGCACGTGGGTTCGATTCCCACCTCGGACGTTGGTGATCTTGTTCGTTTTTTCTTTGGTATATCACATCCAATATTTATTATTTATAAAATGTATGTAAAGGCCATAGTCGGATTTTCATAGTAAGTCAGCCTTTAAATCAACCAGACTCTAGTATTTTTTTGTGAGTACCTCTTATGGTGAAGAATATTTCTGCTGAGTATCAACGTCCTATCGGTGACAGTTTTTGACTTATGATTTTTTTTAGTTTTTTCTTTAATGTGTTGTATCTCAGGATGTATAAAAGCGAATTGCTTCAAATTTTGAAATAATGTTCTTTATTTAGATATGCATCGAATTTAAAAAAATGAATATCGATTGTCGTATAAAAAAAAGAAAAAAAAAGACCAAAACATTTTTCATATTTTTTTTTGTGTACCTATGAAGTAGTGACACCTCTATTTTCTTTTTCTAATTATAGACCATACATTGGCCTACTAGTTGCCTAAGTATCAAAATTTTCCAAGCGGTACTTCTTACCAAAAATCGGCAATATGTGTGGTCAAGTTCTGCATTCAATCGGTGTTTTTCAATGTAGTATACAAACTCTTCATTTATATTTGAGTTTTCTTATCAGGTTATCTTATTTAAGAGTAAATGCTAATGACAACTTAATGTCATCATGATGCAAGCTGTTTATTTCATTATTAATCGGCCGTTTACCATTTCAACTAGCGTATCTCGATAATATTTAACTGCAATATATTATTTTTAATGAATATCTCATAAATAATATCGAATTACGCTAGTTAAAATAATAAACGGCCGATTAATAATGAAATAAACAGCTTGCATCATGATGACATTAAGTTGTCATTAGCATTTACTCTTAAATAAGATAACCTGATAAGAAAACTCAAATATAAATGAAGAGTTTGTATACTACATTGAAAAACACCGATTGAATGCAGAACTTGACCACACATATTGCCGATTTTTGGTAAGAAGTACCGCTTGGAAAATTTTGATACTTAGGCAACTAGTAGGCCAATGTATGGTCTATAATTAGAAAAAGAAAATAGAGGTGTCACTACTTCATAGGTACACAAAAAAAAATATGAAAAATTTTTTGGTCTTTTTTTTTCTTTTTTTTATACGACAATCGATATTCATTTTTTTAAATTCGAGGCATATCTAAATAAAGAACATTATTTCAAAATTTGAAGCAATTCGCTTTTATACATCCTGAGATACAACACATTAAAGAAAAAACTAAAAAAAATCATGAGTCAAAAACTGTCACCGATAGGACGTTGATACTCAGCAGAAATATTCTTCACCATAAGAGGTACTCACAAAAAAATACTAGAGTCTGGTTGATTTAAAGGCTGACTTACTATGAAAATCCGACTATGGCCTTTTGAGACAAAAATTTTCTCCAATCAGGATCTAAAGAGCTCCCAATTCTGAGTAGATATAAAATAAGTGGGGCGAAATATTGAAAAAGAAATGGCTCTTAAACTTTACCTGTTCATTGCAGGTACACTAATAACTATCTATACCTGTTGTCAATATTTCAACTCCATATTTAACCTGGCAGTCCACAATTATCATGCTAACAAATCAAAGGGAGTAACAAAATCGGTGTACCATTAAGCTATTAGGTACTGATCATAGTGCATCATAAAATCCACTTGACTGTAATGGGACGGACAGACGGACAGACACGCCTAGGGCGGTAATTAGGGTGGTGCGGCGCCACTTGTTTGATTTTGAGGTTTTTAGTGTCTGTGAGCAATGTGAGCAATATTATGTATACAGTGTGTAAATCTAATCATTCTTCTTCTTAGTCGGACACTCTTGTCAGAGTGGTATACTTACGAAAAAAATTTAGACATACCTAAAAAGAACATTACTTCATAATCACGCACTTTCTGCAGTGTTATTCACTAAGGAAACCGCCTTGCTGTCAGCGCTGTGTCAGCGCTGCGGCAGCGCCGAGTCTAAAAATGGTATTCACTAATGTACTTTAAACGACACTAGTGCTCGGCGACGAATACGGCGTGAGCTGGAACTACACTGCGTAGAGAGTTTGATGTTTAATGTACGAACTTCGTATTGTCTAACTAAAAACAGCGATGAAATCGTCCACAACCTCGCTCACAGCCTCGATTTCTAATGTCAAATAGCTAGGATTTTAGACAAGGCCGTCGAGCTCGTTGACGAACGCAGCGTCGAATGTGTGAATAACTAAGAGAATAGCATAGCTGAACACATTTTTGGTCTTATCTCCAACTTAAAATATTAAACCTTGAGTTCACATCGGGACTTTGGGACCTTTTTAGTTAAAATTATTGATATTTATTATTACTAACGTAAAAATAAATCTACGAACGTGTCTCACGGTACCTACGCGTCAAAAACAAAAAAAAATAAATTCAGCCCCATTAGTTTTTACTGGAGCACCTTATAGTTGCGCAGACGGAGTACAGGCAAGATAGCAGTATAAAAATAATTGCTAAAATAATTGAAATATATATGTGATATAATAAGAATAGACGTTTGACACAAGGAAAAGGAATCCTTTATACCCAAATTTATCTTATCACAACATAAAATTCAAATTATTCGCCATTCGCCACACTAATTGAATCATAGTTGCATGGAGTGTTTACACAGAGTCGAGTGCTCGCTCCACTCCACTCGCCCGTCACGGTAGCGCGAGTGTTGTTATGACAGCTTGTGTCAACAATGGTCAGAGATGTACACGACTGCCAGAAAGAAAACAGGGATGTTCTCTGTCTGTGCGTAATTATTAAAAATGCACGTTTGACACGATTATAAAGATGAATAAGAATTATTATCAAAAATGATGAATTCAAATTAAAATATTTGGTGCCAGTGTTTATACAGAGTCGAGCGCTCGCTCCACTTCTCGATTCGTCTACATGGTTAGCGCAAGTATTGTTATGACAGCTTGTGTCAACAATGAGAAGAATAATGAGTAAAATATGACTGACGTAAGAGCGCAAGGACGTTATGTGTCAGCTTTAAATAATTTAAAAAGTTAATGTTGTATATCACACAATAATCAGCGAGTCACATGGACTCGCTGATTATTGCATGGACAAACAATTCTATTTCGTGTCTCGTAGTGGCATCAATGCCCACCATAGCCCCAATAATCGATATTTGCAATCACAATGTCACAGTAATTCATCATCATCATCATCAGCCTATCATAGTCCACTGCTGGACGTAGGCCTTTTAACTATGCGCAAGGACGTATTAGGAGGTAAATGCCCATAATCGCCACGCTGGGCAAGCGAATTGGCGATCGCAGTAATGGCGATGTGTCCACTATGATGACGCTGCTGCCCATCATCAATCTTTTATCAAATAATGATCAGTGACACTTCAATCCCTTAGTCGACTCTTACGACACCCGCAGGAGGAGTTAGGGTGGTGACAAGTGTACTCTTACTGCCGTCACCACACGGCTATCACACAGTCACAGTAATTATCTATCAAAAATTGGGTCGATTATTCGGGGTGTTTACGATATCTGCGAGCGCAATAAAACACAATGTTAGACGCAAATAAGATGACTGTAATACTACATTACGACACAAGTGCGAAAAACATGAAATTCGAAACGAGTAGCGATGTTTTAAATCGACACGAGGTACGAATTTCGTTTTTGCACGTGTCTCGTACGACGTTTTTTAGTACAGATGGCCCTCCGAAGTTTAGGACCTGACGTAAAATGACACACTTCTCGCACTAGAGCCTAAAAAAACATTTTTTTTTCTAAATAAGTAAATAACCTTATTTACAAGAAATTTAATCTAGCTGTCTAGCTGCTACATCCCAAATGTGTAAACTGTAAAATTCATAAACACCGATAAACGTAACATGAGCCAACGTGCTAGACATCACTATTACATTCAATACTTGACAATAAGTGTATTTCAAATGATCGATGGGCTATACCTACCTGCAGTTAGTTAATCGTGTTTACACAGTTAACACTTACATTTGACGTCTTAAAACCCGGGTGGCCAGCTACTGTTTGCATTTCAACTGATTTGAACGCTCCTTAGAAAATGTACCATAGCATTGTATGCTTTATGTGTTGTACTGTAAAGGTGAATTTGGCGTGTATTTTCGTAAAAATTTGGTTGTTGGAGTGAAGTGTTTTCTTACTGAACGTGTGGGGTGATGTTTGATGAAATAATATCTTGTTTAAACAATACTTTGTCGAAAAATAATAGAGCTGACGCTTGGTGCATTTGGTATTAAAAGTGTTTGTTTTGTCTATCGGGGTTCTTTCTTTATTCAGTTTTATTTAGGGGTCCTTTAGCACTTCATTCCTCCATAAATAAAAATATTATGTATGATAAATAAATAAATTATTTTCATACTGGCTTAGTCTCGTTTGAGACACACTGGATATCACTATCTATGCTATTTTTGATTGATTAAATTATAACTTATTTTGTATTCCTCTAAATAACATTTTGATTAGATTTACTACTCCTAAACCTAAACGTAGATCTTAAGTCCCAGAATTATGGACATCATCATCATATCATCAGCCTATTTAGTCCACTGCTGGACCTTTTTTTTGTTATCGGCCTTAGGCATATAACTAGGCCTTTCCTATTACCTACGGCTACGTGTATGAACGCCCGGTAATCGTTGGCGATCACCGTAGTGTGTCCACTATTATGACCATCGACAATCGATCAGTGGCACTTCAGTCCCTCAAACAGATCGGTCAGTGACACTTCAATACTTTAATCGACTTATACAAATATAGAACATCCACGGGAAGAATTCTGGTGGTGACCGGAGTTGAGCTGATACCCAATTCAAATTAGCACTCATACCTACAGTCAAAGACATAAAATATAAATACAATTTTAGACCTTATGCTAATCGCTAAGCTAAAGTGGCAATGGGCGCGTAGAACCGATAGCCGTCGAGGCGGAAAGTTTATCGAGTGGCGGCCACGTACCGCAGAGCGCAGCGTGGGTAGGCCTCCACAAGGTGGACTGATGCCCTGCTGAAGGTCGCAGGAGTCCGCTGGATGCCGGTGGCGCAAGACCGGTCATTCTGGCAATCTTTAGGGAAGGCCCATGTTTAACTGTGGACGTCTTTCGGACGATATGATGATGATAATGATGAGACCTTACATTCCAGACATAAGTAAAGAATGTATTAGTAGGTGACTACGTACGTAAAATAATTGCAAAGACCACCGGCGCAGACGCAGACGGAAATGGATAACTGCACCATTGTTCGAATAACGTGAGGCAAATAAACAGTACTTCAGCTTATCTAATATTAATGCGTATACAGTGTGTATATCGAATACAAGTGACAAATGGTCCTATTGACACATTTTGGTGATTTATTGATTAGTCTACTCATTATTAAGTGTAACTTAAAGAGCAGTGTAACTGTAAACATTTTATGACAGATATTTATACTCCGTGGAAGGGCTTGTTAAAAAACATAAAAAATATGTACTTAATTTTGTTTTTTGAATTTCAAGCCGCATCTTTTACGGCTTAATTTTGAAACTTATCTATAATCCGTTTTGCGAGACATCATCACTAAAATTTGTTTACAAAATTTGGTAGGTAAGATAAGTTATCTCTAAATTTTGTAAATAAAATACATATTAAGTATATCCAATTTGAGAACAAGTCTGACCATGACATAACTTATCTTACCTACCAAATTTTGTAAATAATTTTTACCGATGATGTGTCGCAAAACGGATTATCCTGATTTGTTGTTTTTTCAAAATCCTACTGGAAAAATTATGTTCATTAAAATAAGTAAATAAAATATATATATATATCTTGGGACATCTCACACAAATCGACATAGACTCATGGTAAGCTCAATGATGGCTTGTGATGTGGGTATCAGGCGACGATATACGAGTATATAATAGATAGATACATAAAGATACTTAAATACATAGACAGCCATGACCAAGGAACAAAAATTAATACACAAATAATGCCCTCGCCGGGATTCGAACCCAGAACCTCCAGCTTCGTAGGCAGGGTCACTACCAACTAGCCTACGGAGGCTGTCATTGATGACATGTCATTTAAAAAATCATTACGTTGCAACAACCCTTGGAATAAAAACACAGATAAATTAAATTCATTCGACTTGACACCTTACCGCATGAATTATTTCCACTTAATTTCATCCAGCTATCAGATAAGGCCGATTGAATAATAAACTTCTAACGAGACACGACTGGATCTAAACATGGCGTCTAGCGGCCATTTTGCCGCTTTGAACTGTGCCGGCGCAATAAATCTCGTGCGATCGTCAGTCCGCGACGTTGACGACGTATAATTTCAGAGTTCCCTGAACTGTGGGGTTTAGATCAAAAGCGATTGCTGTTCAAAGTCAAGGCTAACGAATGACGAGAATTAAATAAATGTATGTGGAGATTAATCATACACATACTGTATAATTAGGCTTGCTTAAAAAAATATGATCAGTACCTTAAACGCGTTGTATCTTATATTTTATAATCTTAAATACCTAAAATATGTTTCTATTTAATTATTCATCATAATTCTTTACTATATCATCATCTATCGTGAACTCTTTACAAACATGTTTGATTGTTTGTACGAAGAAATTAGAATACTCAGTATTTTATATTATTGATGACTATTTTCAATAAAACTCTTTATTACAGTGTCACATTCACTTATAATGAAATAATTTAAATTACAAAGTGACGAATTTGTTACTAAAGATATTCATTAACAAGAAGAGGTGATTTTTTTAATGATGATGAAACAAGATGCCAATAAGAGAGTGAGATACGATACTAAATTCACTTGTACAATGTAACATTTATTTTAGTGTAGTAAATTAATACATTAATGGGTAAGGCCGCGGATTTTGACGAATGTGACACAGACATAACATAAAAAAAAATAAGTTACGTTACCATAAAATGCAACAAAAGTTACTATAAAGCTCAGCTCATACTGGTATGAACTTTGAATAAATAAAGGTCGTAAAAAAAACATATTTTTATCGCTAAGTACTTGTTTTAATCAAATATAAAAATCAACCCATATAATGTAATTTCTCATACTTAGTAATTACTTAAATTAACAGTATTTACAAATGTTTTAATGCCATAATCTTTGGAACTAAATAAAGTAAAATAAATCACCTTAAATGCTTAAATGGAAAATAAACTGTTAATAATTAACACTAATAAACGCGTTAATAATTAAACTGTATTTCATTAGCCCTAGGGGGGTAAAATTACCCACTGGAAAAAGATGATAACTTCTAAAAACGCAAATCAAAATACCTAAATAACAAAATAATTTGATTTGTTTCGCAAACACTTGTTACAGTATGCTGTCATTCAAAATCAAATAAATCTCATTTAAATTAGTAAATTTCTGTGTCCACTTCCCTTTATCACATATTTTCGTTACGTAACATAAAAAATACGTTACGTTTTGTAAAAATGTAACGTATTCGTAACATAAGTGTAACGTATATTTGAAAAAAGGTTGATTATCTTGGTAAATAATTGCAATCTGAATAGTACATGCTACTGACGTTTAAAATTAAACCCATTCGTATGAAAAAACAGATGTTTAATAATAATCACTACTTACCGTGAAAATCACACTACCACTTTAGACGTTTTTTGCTAAAATTTTCGCCGCGTGCACTGTGACAACCAGTTGTTAACGAATTAATGGGAGTGAGATTGCTTATGGGTGTCGCCCTACTAGAATAAGAGTTGCTAGTGTCGATAAACAAATTTCTATCAACATTGGCTTAAATATGACCTTAAAAAAGCGTTACGAAAGTATCGTAACGTAAGTTTGGAATTGGTGACCCAAAAAGTAAAGGGAAATAACACAGTAAAATTGTTCACATATCATAAGCGCAGAGCAAATTTTCTTTTAAACGCAAATTACGTGAACATCTGCTTCGCGTACATCAAGGGTCATAGTGGGTGTTGTGGTTGTGCATGGGTACATTGTTTTTATTATTATGTTTTTTATGTATATAAGTAAATATATGTATGTATTTTATACGATAAACAAAATATTACTTGTTTTGTGACTTTAATGTTTATTTCTCTTTTTATTTATTCCGCACCAAATGTAAGTTTTCTGTTTGACCCAATGGTTGACTGGTAGAGAATGCCTTAAGGCATTAAGTCCGCCATTTGTACTTTTATTTTTTTGTAACTGTGCAATAAAGGTTAAATAAATAAATAAATAAATAAGTCCTTAATGAACGAAGCAATCGTTTATCATTATAATTTGGTTTAAAAACAAACATTTAATGCTGACAAGTCTAATAATATAAAAAAAAAGGTTTTAAGTACTAGTCGAAAAAATTACTCGACTTTCGTTACGTTTTTGGCAGAAATATTTATATATTAATTTTAAATAAAGAGCTAAATTAGCTATTTCATTTGATTACATGTAACTGAGCATAGGGGAATATTTTAAAATTGATCAGAGTTCTCTAGATGTTATCAGTTTTTTTTTATGAGCAAGACAAATTTTAAGCTCCGAATTCGTCAAAATCCGCGGCCTTACCCTAATCTCAAACTTAAAACAGATGAAACACAACAATAACTATAATAATAACTGTAATGTAACAGGTAAAACAGAACAGTATCGATTTATTTCTTGTACATGCTTTCCTTCAACTTCTTTTTTTCATCTTTGATATCCTTTTTCAAAGTACACCACAATCTGCAATATACATAAATAGTTAATACATAGTTAAAAAGAACTAAATTAAGTAAAACTTAAAATTTGTTAAGAAACATTTTATTATTTTCCGTATATTTAATAGTTTAAATACTTTAAATCGTAAAAAAGTATCAGCGTTTATTATGACGACATTCAGTCGAATAGTCATACGCCGTGAAATTCTATAGCTCCAATATCCACAAATTGCTCTGCACTCAATGCTCGATTTTTCAATTTTTGGTAAGGTAAACGCAGCTATTAACGCTCCATCGAAAATCTGAAGGTATTAGCGACCTAATAAGTAATTCGGTATTTTTTTATTGCCACAACTTATGTGAGGGTAGGTAGGTTGTTTTCCAGAAGCGTTTATTTCTTGAGTATAAGGTATGGTTAAGTTAGTTTGAGTGGTAGTTCGATAAAAGATAAAAATACATCAATCAAGTTGTGAGTACCGAGAAAGAAGGACATTCCATACTGGCGCTTGCACTTTCAAGTAAGAACTCGACTTATCTGTCTAAGACGTTTATTTTAACAATTGACTACTTTACATCTTCATTTATTGCTAATCATATTCATTTATTTATAAATTATAGATATTTTATCACAATTATTCAAATAACATCCATTATCATATATAAAATATAAAATTAAATTTGGGCGGTGATTGCTTCATTATTTTTAGGAGTAGCAGCTATCAACGACCCATAGGTCGGTAATGACTAAAATGTCATGTTTTGTTTTTTCTTTCTCGTACGATATTATTCTATGAAAACATAAGTATGTTTATAGATTAATTGAGATCAAAATAATTGTAATTTTTAAACAACTATTAACGACATACACATTAGCACTTGGTTTTCTTCTTTTGATGTTATAAAGTTAACCAAAATACAATATTTTTGGAAAACGGATATTATCTTAGACATTGTTTATGACGAAGTTTTATCCATTAAAAGTGCTTTTAGGTCCTACATTTTTAATATCACGTAATCAGAAAGTGTTTTCTAGCGACAAAGATAATAAAAATACAATATTGTTATTGTTTAATATGGATCGGTAATACATTTTACGTTAGTTCTTACATATTCTATCAACGACTCATAGAAATCGCTGATACCAACCATAAGAAGGTATTACCAACCGTACCTAAATAAGTAGGTAGTTATAATATTAAGGAAATGATTAATGCCATAAATTACTAATTACAAAAATTCAAGTTTCAACAAACATATGACTTTGGTAGGAAGAGTTGCCCGATCAGCCTCTTCCAAAACGAACACATTAAAAACTGTTAAACATCAAACTAAATGAAATCCATCAATTTATTCAATGTTTAATTTCATAATCATCATTTAGAGATAGATTCTATCAGCCAGCTGAGATCAAGTTAAAATTGGTAGGGAGGTATTAAATTATTTAGAATATAAATATATACCTATATAAATATATTGTATTTTCTTCGTAATCAAAGTGAAAAGCGGTGTACCACAAAGGCATAAATGTCCATTTTTACCCTCGCCTACTATTTTAACATTTGCCTCGGGTAGAAATGGTTCCCTTTATGCCCTTGTTGTACTATTGAAACTCAATCGGTAATGGCTGCTTAAAAATCGTTGATACCTTCACACCCATTTTTATGGGTCGTTAATAGCAGAAATCGATTCTGTAATTTAGAAATAGATTTTTGATATCTTAATGTTCAATTAAAGGACGAGTAACTCATTATTTGCCTTTTTTAATTATCGTAGTAATAGGAAAATTAAATTTTGGGACAACGTGTATACTTAAAAACTAGGCCTGATTAAAAAAATGCCTTAAGGGGGGCGTTAATACCTGCGTTTACCTTAGGCTCTCAGGCCTGCGTAAATAAGGTTGATCATCATCAATTTCATCATTAAGATCTGGCCTGCTACCACGAACAACGAAGTTCGTAAATTTTCGGGATTTGTCTCTGTCACTCGAACGAAGGCGTCATTAGAGTGACAGAGAAAAGTTCCCGTTTGCAAACTTTGGTGTTCGCGGTAGCAGGCCAGATCTTAATAATGAAATTGATGGCGATAAACTTTACGAACGTAGAAAAATGCGACAGTAGCTTACAGACCTACTTGACACTGCAGAAGTCGAGAACTTCAAAAACTCGACATTTCCTACGAATACAGTAGGACTGTTAATGAAGAAACCTCACCTGAGAGTGCAGAAGTAGAAGATCTCAACGAGACTTAGGAAAGAGAATCCGAGGAAGAGTCCCAACAATCCTCCGCAGTTGGCCAGAAAGTCCGTCAACCCGAACAATTCTGAACGCCGCATGGATACGAATCGGGGCTCTTTGAAATAAATCTCCAAACGTGAATACCTGTAATAGAACAAAATGTGAAAATCATGCATTTATAAATTGTTTACAGACTGCCGCTACAGCCTATTCAATTCATACTTAGTTGTTTTAGTAAGCGTAAACAACTTTTGAACATCCAATTAGGTAATTAACTGACGCGATCGTATCAACCAGGGTGTAAAGGGATAATAGGATTCCTGATCCGTATTTTAGTCGAAAGTAATGTTTTCTTAAGGGACTGCTATATTTTCAATCAAGCAAATGGCAGTTATTAATGACAGAAAACGTGCATTTCTGTCAGAAAGATGTTGACCATATATTAAAAAAAACCACCCATACGTAGCTCACACTGAAAGTTTCGGGAACGACCCACTTAGAGATCACTCAGCATACGAGTATAGAAACAATTATTTTCTGAAAGTATAACTCTTTAGTATTTGAGGTATAATTTATTCGGTTAACACCTGTATTTTAGGATTTCATGCCATTTGAAAATTGTGTGTCGGGCAATTTTACAATTTTCACCCAAAATTTTTATTCTGTAGCGTTTTTACACTACTTTCAATATGGCCTTACTCAACAAAGAAGCAGAAATGGGCTTAGATTATTATTTAATAACAAACCTCACTTTTTGTATGAAAATTTTCAGTTTTCGGAATTTTGTATGGAAGGTTTGGGTAGTTCTTTGAGACTATAGATGTTTTAAGAAAATATATTTATATTGGATTTTTTCTAGTGAGTCACATGGATACCTAAGGATTTCCGAATTTCGTAACATATTTTTTTTATGAATTCTCTATGATTTACCACATCAGTGCGATTTAAAATTAGGGGATCGCTTTTAAAAGACGTTGATCTCTATAATCATCCATAAGAAAAAATCGAAAGCAATACAATTTATGAAAACTATTACAAGCAGTGTAATAGTTTTCCTTAGGTGTCCATATGACTACTACTCACTAGAAAAAAATCCAATATAAATATATTTTCTTAAAATATCTATAGTCTCAACGAACTACCCAAACCTTCCATACAAAATTCCGAAAACTGAAAATTTTCATACAAAAAGTGATCTAGGAAAAATGGGTTACGAGCTTTGAGAATTGGTTCAATTGTATTAAAAATTTGTACACATTATCAAAAAGAGTTCAAAAAGGTGATAATTTAAACAATAGATGCATAATTAATACAGTTTCGCAATACGCATACGACTGCAATAGATAAAATAAATAAGGATGTGCCGGCCTTATAAAAGAGTGACTGTAAAATGGCTGCTGAATTGAATGTGCGCAACATTCACTCTGCATTCTATACTTTATCTGTATTGAATAAATACTACACAAATTCAGAGTAAATTATTATTTTTTTAATGAATTCGTACAACTTTTACTTTATTGATAAATACTTAATCGTACTATTTACAGGTCACAAACAGTATCAAAAGCACCAGTTGAATAACCCGCCCCGTGTCATCCCCGGTGCAAAAGTGCCTATCACGCCTGAATTGCGATTGATAATTTTTGCACCAGGAATGTGCCGGAGCTAGGGTCAAGACCTCTCTCTAGTAAACGTCGCCCAATCCCCACTACAAAAACTTCTGACAATCCTTAAATTCTCCACGTTTAATTTGCCAAATAACCTCGAGAGGAAGAGGACGGATCACAGAACACCTACTATGTAAGCTAAATTGAGTACCATGAAGAGCATTTAAAAAAGTATAAAATGTTTATAATAAATGAATATATTGGAACATCTTACACAAATCCACGTAGTCCTACGGTAAGTACAATTAAGGCTTGTGCTGTGGGTACCTATCAAGAGTGACGATATAATAGATAGATACATATAGATACAAACATACAAATACATAGACAGCCACGACTAAGGAACAAATATTTGTGATAAATAAATACACAAATATTGTCCTCGTCGGGATTTAAATTAAACCCTGATCTACCATCAGCTTCGTAAGACAGGGTAACTAACAAGTAGGAGGCTAAGAGCTACGGAGGCTGACACGTTTCGAGAGAAACATGAATGCTTACCTGTAGTTATCTGTTATATTCATACTGTATTTTTTATTCATAGCTTTTTCGTGTTTCTTGACGTCAAAGTTAGTTTTGAGGATCTCGGCATCGTAGTGAATGCTGTCGCAAGACGGCAAGCAATTGCATTTGTTCTGTTTCAGTTTATTTGACGCTAACTCATCTGAAAACGTACCATGAAAACTATTATGAAAGAAGAAATATGAAGAGTACTTTTATATTCACAATAGAAATCTCAAAACTGCGGGAATATATTCGGAAATTTCCGAAAATCTTCATCAGAATTTAAGAGTATTTTTATTGAGAATGTTTCCACGAGAACTTATAAAAAAGTGTTATGATGAATATTAAATATCTTGGGACATCTTACACAAATCAACCTAGTCCCACGGTAAGCTCAATTAAGGCTTGTGTTGTAGGTACCAGGCAACGATATATATAATAGATAGATACATATAGATACTTAGATACATACACAGCCATGACCAAGGAACAAACATTTGTGATAAATAAATACACAAAGAATGCCCTCGCCGGGATTCGAACCCGGAACCTCCAGCTTCGTAGGTAGGGTCACTACCAACTAGGCTACAGAGGCTGACAATATTGTATTTCACAATTGAGTATACAAGGCCTAAAAAGGCCTTCAAAGGCATGCTATGGTTTTGGCATGATTAGATTGCTTGTAAAATTTAAATTGTCGAGAACATTCTCTATGAAAGTTTCGCAACTTATGAGACTTCTCATCGGTACAATGCTATTCACAGGTCATAAATAGTACTGTAAAACTGGAGTTCAAACGTTCCCAACAATAGTCCAAATGGAATATCTTCCATTAGGTGTGATTGTTATATTAATCGTGCAAAACTCCTCATCAATATTTAAAAAAACTTGGAGAAAGCCAAAAAGAAGATCGGGACTGATGATTATTTAGGAGTTGAAATTGTGGACTATAGTTGGGTGGTCTTACGGTAAGCCAAAAGTACGAGTCAAATAATCCGCCCCGTGCTATCCCTGGCGCAAAAGTGCCTATCACGCATGCGGAATTGCCACGCTGAATTCCGATTGACCATTTTTGCACCAGGAATGTCCCGGAGCGATGTAAATCGATATTTTTGGTATTTAGTGATAAATTATGTTCCTTAGATATTTCATGTATGTCTAAGAAAATATCAATCTACATTTGGTTCTGATAAATTTTACCTTGAGCTCTTTCCACGCATCGCCTTTTTTGCGCTGTGCATATTTCAGAACTGTTGGTATCTGTAATTTTAATATTTATTAAGGTATAGGGAATAAAAATTGTTGTCTTTATCTCACAACAATAGATTATCTTAATCAGTAAATCTTATTAAAGCCGACGTGCACATGCAGTATGCATATCACATACAAAAAGCGTCATCAAAGCTAAAATTGTTGCCGTCTTTCCAAAAAATATACTACGCTACGTATTTTGATGCGCTTTCATTCATTAATGAATAGAAGGAGCCGATAAGGGTTTAGTATCAATATTGTATTCGTCCGAATACGGAAATACATGTAATTACAGACCTTCTACCGCGAACTTCGACATCGCCAACATTTGTGTCTGCCACTCCAACAAGAGCGTCATTAGTATGATAGGGGGCTGCTGGAAATTCGCGAACGTCGAAGTTCACGGTATGCCTACAACACTCACGTGGCATGTGGTACCAAACGCACTTGCACTTATTGTAGGTATGCAAGGACAAGCACTCTAATCTGCAGTTGTCAGGAGTGTACGTTGCAAAGTACTTCAGCTCTCGGTCCTTTGGGAAGTAGCATTGGCGTCTGTATACCGAAAAACATACGAACATCAGAATAATTCACTTAAAGTAGAACCTCGATTTTAAATTCATTAGCGTTAAGCAAAAAAATCTCACCAGCTATTCTAACATGTGTATTTTCTTCCCTGGTATGAGTACATAAGTTGTATACATTTGTTGGAAAAAGAGTCGTCTAAGATATAAGTACAACACTTTTTTATTTTAATATATATTTTCAAATAAATATAATTATGTTTAGCTGGAGCAAATTCAAGACAAATATGCTAAAGTTTAGTAGATACATTAGAGTACTTATAAAGCATATTTCATGAAAAATAATGCAAAAATAAACTGTATTTTATGCTCAGTTAACCCATCATACAATGAATTTGGTGGTTTGAAAACCTTTTTTTGTAATAACATTAGTTCATATTATCTTAAAAAAAAAATATTACCTATTTAATTTATTTTATGCGTTTTTTACTTTCAAATCGTTACCGAAGCCTTAAGGCAAAACTTACTGTTCAGATTGGTAGCTCATCAAGCTTTCCGAAGTATTCAGAATGCTAAACTTCAGGGCTAGTGAGGTGACTTGTTCAGGGATGGCTGCATAATAGTACAACGAGGCCTGAGGCATGTCTGCTGGATGCTGCAGATAAATCTGCAATGAAATGGATAAATTCAAATGTTGTTTCGGTTATCATTATTTTATCAATCGAATCATGGCTTGGTTACCAAAGAATAAAACAGACTTACATAGACGAAGTACTTTTTGCTGTGCTTATATAGTCATTCGATCAAGCGAAGGAGTCAAAAATTAAGACTACATGAAAAATTTTACCTACTTCAAAATTAATGAATTGAAGCTAGTAAAGTATAGGTAGTAATATTTTTCCCTGTAGGCATAATTAAATAGCGATGTCAAGATATAATAAGAGAGAGATAAGTCTAACGGAATAACGTTCTAGTGATAGAGCTAGCTTTTCTAAAAGACCACAGCTTTCGTATTGCTGCACGCCTTTTGCCGTCTATTATATATCTATTAACGATTTTCAACCTTGTGCATTTGACATACGTTCTGAAATGAGAAATATATTTATAGACTGTACTTACTTTCCAGCCATTGGAGAGGCTATTGCATGATTCGTCAACATCTTCGGCATCTTCTATCAGCAACATTTCGAGATCTGGATGAGCACCATTTTCCTAAACCAATTAAACTTATCTCCTTACTTTTGGAAAATATAGTAGGTAAAACAAAACAACAAAGCAAAATTTCTACCTTCTTTGTAATTTAGATTCAATATGAATAAAATTTGTATGCCAGGAGTCTCTCTGCGAGATCGGATTAAAAATGAGACCATCCGCAGTAGAACCGAAGTAGCTCTCCGAATCGCTAAACTGAAGTGGCAGTGGGCGGGGCACATTGCGCATAGAACCGATGGCCGTTGGGGCGGGAAGTTTCTCGAGTGGCGGCCACGTACCGGAAGGCACTGCGTGAGTAGGCCCCCCACAAGTAGTAAGATACGTAAATAATTTTAATGATATCATTTTTTTAGCTTCGTTTCCACAATCCAGAAAAATGCATGTTTGCATAGTTTAAGTAGCCTAAAACTAGCGTGAGTCAGGTGACCGTAACTATGACAATAACAGACAGAAAAAGTTGATTTACTAATCTATGTTTTGTGATTCTGAAAAAGTACAGAATATTTTTTTCTGACCTGGCCTCGACGAGGGTATTCTTCTGATTCGTCTTCTATTTGTCTATTCTTTCGTCTTCTTGAACCCTTTTTCTTTTTCTTTCTAGACACTGGACTCGCATATCCAGAAATAATATCCCATTTATTTACAGGAATCGTTGCATTTAGATACTTGTAGTCGTTTTGAATGCTAAAAAATGTTTAAAGAAGTAAAATTAGATTAGTAAACTGAAAGAGTAGGTAGCAGGCCAGAACCCACCGATATATATTATATTTGCAAACGTACCTGTCTGTTTTAAAGATATCGTCATAAGACAAAGAGTTGAAGTTGAAGCACACGCCTTCGCTAGTCAATACTTCTGTAAATATCTCATCACAAGGTAGTCCCTCACCTCTCCACCAACACCAATACAATGATTCATCTAACTTCGGCGCCATCTTGAAATGTTATACATTAACTTTAGTATAATTTAACGAAAATAAAAGGTGATACTTTAATAGAATTGTTCTTCGTTTAAGGTCTTGTTCAGTATCGTTTTCCAAAGAGGTAAAAGGGAAGATTTTTTATTTCACGTGAAAAAAAATCTTTTATAATATGGGCAGGTCTTTCAAATTAACCAACGCTCTATAGAAAAAAAATATTTTTTGGGAGAACAAAAACTCGTGCGCCGTTTTTCTTGCCGGAACACGAACAATCATTAAAATTCCACATTGTATACAATATGTTGCCAGGCAAAGTCACGGCAGGTGGATTAAATAAAATTATTGATGGTCTATTTCGGATGAAAGAGGTCGCCCAGAGGTCCTTTAGACGACATTCGCGAGATCGCGAGAAACTTCTGGGTTAGATTGATTCAGGACCGAGATAAATCGTGTAGAGGGCCCATGCTCAGCTCAGATGAAATGCTGATGATGAACGAACATAACAATTTAATCAATACAACAATGAGATAATACAGAAATATATTGACTCAACTTACGTGTATGACATTGTTCACGAGAGATTCATTAGCCGTGAATCGAGTTGTTAAATTTTTGTATTGTTTTTCACAAACTAGAAAAGCATCCTCTAGTAAGATTCTATCTTCCTCATATGTCCTGTAAAAAAGAGTTAGTTATTAAATAAGTATTCAAAACTATTTAAGCAGCTAGTACTTAATTGAGTGGCATGAATCTCAATAACAGCAGATTTTTTAATATTCAGTGCTTCATAAGAGTTAAGGGTGATCAACTGATCATTTTCCACAAAACTTATACAATAGAAATAAATACTTACTCATTATCAATTTGGCTATTATTCTTGCGCTTTTTACCAAACTTAACAAATTTGTCGGAATAGTTGTAAGCTGACGTTTTGCATTTCCATTGCGGGCATATAGTTATTGACGGGAATGGAACCTGCAATTGAATAGTCAAGCGAAAATAAACATTTAAGAGGATTCAAAAACCAATATCAAACGAATTGAGAATCTCGTTTGTTTTTATGGTAGGTTGAAAAATACCATGTCAGATCCACAAAAGTTAGATACTTGTATAGGATTTTAAGCAAACATAGTCATTTACATTATTAGTAAGATTTAAAACAGGGTATGTAGTATGTACCATTTTGTGTATTTTGCCGCGTGGTGACGGCAGTAAGAATACACTTGTCACCAAATCGAACCCTCATAGTGTGTTCACTGTCATGATGCTGCTGCCCATCATCAATCTTCTATAAAAAAATATTAAGTGACTCTTCAATCCCTTAGTTGACACCAGAGATCGGACAAATGTGCGTCATTGTTCGCAATAATAAGGACAAGACTCCAAAATCGATTAAATAATTAATAATTTAATAATTTTCAAAAAATACCTATTTGATAGCGGTAGCTATGAAAACCTTTGTAAATAATCATCTTAAGGCTTGGACATAGAATCTCAGAAAATTATTCGTTTAGTTATTCATTTATTCCATTTTGTAGTCATGTCCATATTATTGCGAACAATGACGCACATTTGTCCGATCTCTGGTGTCAACTAAGGGATTGAAAAGTCACTTAATATTTTTTTATAGAAGATTGATGATGGGCAGCAGCATCATAACAGTGAACACACTACTGCGATTGCCATTCCGCTTATCCATCGTGGTGATTATGGGCATTTGCCTCTTAATGCGTCCATACGCATAAACTAAGGAGAGACCGTTGTCCAACAGTGGACTGATAGGGGTGGATGATATGGATTCAGCCACAAGAATTTGTTACCTCTCCAACTGGGATCATCATTTCGTTAAAAGACACGATGACAGGACTGTACCACCATTTATGCCATACTCGTTCGATCAGCATGAAACATAGAACCACACTGATCAGAAACGTCAGGACCCAAAATACTCTGAAACAAATTATAATAAGAAGAGTCATAAACTAGGGAACTAAAGACCGAAGAGCTGGCGGCTTCCTCGCGCAACGCATCAGTATTGCGATACAGCGAGGAAATGCCGCCAGCATCCTCGGTACAATGCCACAAGGGCCAATCTTAGATAAAGGTTAGGTTAAATAGATTAGTTAGATTTAATCTATGTACGTAAATTGTAGTTTTGAAAATTAATAAATATTAAAACTTTTTTGAGGGTCATTGACCATTTTATTTATTGAAGATTGGTGATTGGCAAGCTGACAGCGAAAGTATATGTGTTTTGTCTAGATTTAAAGTACTAAAATTTGCTTCTCCACTACAGTGAGACCCATTTTAGTGACGTTGAAGACCGTGCAATGTAGTGCTTGGCAAAATACTGGGTGACATCGGAGTCGTGATCCAAACTGTGAGAAACGTGTTAATATTCTCAACAAGGTTTCCCATGGAACAAATATGAATATCGCGAAAAAAAAAAACTTATTTCATACCGAACGGTGCGGAAGTGTTCATAACTTCCAGTCTCGTTTCATAATTATGTAAACACACTTGGAAAGGATTAGTATGGAGAAATGTATACATATTAATGAACTCGAACTTTACTAGTCGTAAAAAAAGTATGTTTGTTCATATAGGTCCCATAGAGAACATTGTTTAGGAAGACCATCTTAACACGTTTCTCACAGTTTGGATCACGACTCCGATGTCACCCTGTATACAATGCATTTGGTGCCAGTAACACACTTTGTGTCATTTATGAAAAGTAGGAAGCTGGCAGCAAATTTGCAAGTAATTTGTGTAGATTTTAAGTACTGAAACTCGTAAGGTACAGTACACACACGTACATTTTCTTTTAGTGACGTATCTAAGACCGTGTGATAGTAAATACACAATTAATAACCCCTACAGGAATCCGATCCCGGAAACTCCTATTTCGTAGGCAGGGTCACAGGCACAACACAGCCAAATATATTGTCAGGCTACAGAGGCTGATAAATGTATGAAAAATCTAATAAAGCTGGCAGCGAACGTGCAAGTGGGTAAGTCTAGATTTAAAGTACTAAAACTTACTTCTCTACTACAGTGAGTCCCACTTCAGTCACGTATCGTAGACCGTGGAGCGTGGTGTTCTTGGCGAAATCAAAGAACAGGTCAATGATGAGGAGCTTCTGCCGTTTTCTCCGCTGCTTCTTAATATGGCACACCTTTCCGAACTCACCGGGTACACCTTCTTCCTCCCTGAAGTATGTAAATACATATTCGAGAACAATTTACTAAGATAAACCTAGCCCCAAATTAATCAATGCAAATGTCAAATCAAAGAATACTTTTCAAAAGAAAATAAGAGCCATTCCACGTCTGCTACTGCTACTTTATTTGAGTATATTAAGCGTATCTGAAGTTAATTTATTTTTGTTAATTGTTACAGCAATAAACTTAGATTGATTTTTTTTATTACTTATTATAAAAAAATTAATACAAAATTTTGTATTTTTTAAGTGACCTTCCCTCGGCACCTTCTGCTTTGTAGATACTTAGAGTAATTAGGTTACAAAGACCGTTGAATATGTCCTTTTGAAATTTTTGACGTCGTTAAAATATAGAATACTGCTTAAAATTGTACGGAGCCCTCGTTTATTTATTGACTAGAAAATGAAACCCAATATTTTTTCCAGATTTTCCATTGAGTTACGTGCCTATAATGAAGAGGTTCTCAAAAAAAAATCGATCACGTGTTCGATATGGATAAAGTCTGGTAGACTAGTAGAATTCAGTTCCACCATGAGTAATAGAGTGAAGATCCACCGCAAATCCCAAAATATTCGAAACGTTCTTTTTTTGTTTCCAAAAATATCGGGGTCTGGTAACTAAAAAGAGAAATTCCATCCAAACTTTTTTTAGATAACTGCTTTGAAATAAATTAACTCGTGGACATTAGAAATATTAACTCTGTCAACTGAACAAAAAATGTAAAACGTATACAAGTAAAAAACATTTCAAACCAAAGAATCGGGTAGTTACTACAATATTCTAACATCTTAACGTAAAAAAAATATAACATGAAGCTCTTGACGCTTATCTTAAGACTTCATTAATAGCAATTTGAACACACAGATACTGAAAAACAAGAAAAAAAATCACTTACTCCATGTCCAGGCACGACTGCTCACCCTCCACGTATATTTGCAACTGAACTTCCTTAATTGTGGTATTGCCATTAATTGGGTCAAAAGCCACCTCTAATTACCTGGGACCGGCAAGTGTCAATGTTTACGTGGACCAAGTTAATTGAGAACCCCGGGGGGTCATGTGTCATGCAAATAATATGCATTAACTCACACTTTTAAGGTGACAACACACGGAAGGCTGTGGTGTTGAAGTTCGATCAAAATAAACTAGAAAAGCGATTTTTGGAATATACAATAGCCGATCGCAATTTTGAAATACTTTTACAATCAAGAGGGATCCACTGGGGTAAAGAAATCTAAAGGCACAAACATTTTTTTAACCAATCGCAAAAAAAAATTTCTGACTGTAGCAATCCATGCCATACTCGGCAACGGCGACCCTGGCTAATTACGAGCGTGGGCTCTGCTGTGGCTTGCAAAACCGAACTTACTTTTAAAAACTCTGTCACAAATGGGGCAGTAGAGTTCGCCAAAATTATTGTAAGTAACAGTCTGACTGACCAGTACGTCAGTAAAAAAGGGCAGCAAATTCAAATTTTCTATGGGCAACCAATTCTTCTTGCCTACATTTGACACTTTTTCCTACCGACAAGCTGGTTCTCTTCAGTCAGATGGTACTCTGAAAATCAACATTCGATATTTTTAAAGACTGTACTGTACTGATTAACATAATTTAATGTTAAAGATTTCAACTGCAATCGGAGCTGAAAAAAACATCGAAATAGTAAACTTAATTACATAAAAAGTACATATTTCATAAATGCAATTTTATTATTTTATGAGATAAAAGCACCCCAGTAGGCCTAGCCAACATGCCATTTTACAATCGTATACGATAAGCGATAAGTCATAATAATAAATGTACGAGGATGACAGATTCGAACCAAAAGTCACGTGACTATTTCCATACTTTATTATGGTCACGTGACTTATCGCTCATCGTCGCGTCTTATCATCATCTTATTGCAAATCTCCGAAGACGAGAACATTACAAAAAAACCTACTTATTTTTTTTATTATTGATATAAAATTGCCCAGGTTTCATTGTTCGTGAAAATGTGTTTGGAGCCATTTTAAAAACCAAAGCAACAGGTGTTTTAAAATGTATTTAAAATTAGATTTATTTTATCGGTGTTGATAAGTACTGGACACTGTTGTTAAAATTTTATTTATTCATTCACAAAGAGTGATACTTGTATTACGAGTACCATAGTAAAAAAAAAAATTCAGTTATTTTGACATGTCGATTATCATTATTTTTTGATCGCTTCCTATCGTATCTTTTGCTTTTTGGCTGGCATGAACATTGGACACTAAGGAAACTGAATGTCTACGGATAAGTGTAACTCAGAGTCGCAAAACTACTACTTCCTGTGCATGCTTTCCTTCAACTTCTTTTTTTCAATTTTGATATCCTTTTTCAGAGTACACCACAATCTGAAATAAATAGATATCATTAAAATATGAACTTTTGCTAAAATGTGAACCCGTGACAAATTTTAATCCCTATTGTTTTAGGAATTGAAAAGATTATATTATTATAATATATTATGAATTGCAAGAAGAACCAGTGCATAGAGGTAATGAATATCATAGAACTTTAAACTAGCTAAGTACAATAACCGGTCTTGCGCCACCTGTATCCAGGTCATCAGTCCGGTCACTATTGGGAATCTTTGGGGAGGCCTATGTTCAGCAGTGGACATCCTTCGGCTGATATGATAATGATGACGATAAGCTAGCTTCGCGAATTCGCAAGAAATAAGTTCTTGTACAAAAAGAGTGTCAACGATATTGATCTAGATTATGAACCTCCGAATCTCCGCCTCAGCAAACGACTACAATAATAAGTCTTTGGTATTGATTATATGAAAAAATAACTGACCACTGATTTCAATAATAAAGCACGGATCGGATACCGGTTTTTTCTCCATACAAAAGAAAGGTTCTAATTCGTTATTTTTCATTCCTCGGTATATAAATTATTTGTTGATGGAGTAATTAAAAGATACGATGTTCTTCATTACATAAAATATTAAATGCTACATAAAGAGTGTGAAACATTTGAAAATATTGAGCTATTTCTAGGTTTTTCAAAAAAAACCGGTTCCGATCTCTTCTTGATAGTAAATATGACAAAGTTTCACCTAAGAGTGCCAAAGTAGAAGATCTCGACAAGGCTGAGGAAGGAGAAACCAAGAAAGAGTCCCAACAATCCTCCACAGTTGGCCAAGAAATCCGTCAGCCCGAATAATTCCGAGCGCCGCATCGACACAAACCGGGGCTCTTTGAAATAAATCTCCAAACGCGAATATCTGTAAATTTCCAAAATAAGGCTTTACTGAGCTATTATCATCACCATATGCTGATCTCCGCTTGACTGCTACCTGTGAAGCATTTGCAAGTAAGCGGACACGAGATGTTAAATTCAGCAAACTGAATTGGTCCTGTGTACGCTTTTTATGGTAATAAAGGATTATTTTTCTTTTAATGGAGAATGTGACTACCTACCTACCTAATCATATTTAATGTGATGTGTGTGAATGTGACCTACTCATATTTAATGGTCTCATCGTAGTTCCCCAAAGTTACTTTTGGCTCATCTCGTTTCTACACCTCAACGTTTCTATCCAATGAAAAATATACATAATCAGTAGTATCTACCCTTGAATTTCGAAAAACATAAATTTCAAGCATGTGTTTAATTCATTCCTCCGCCAAACGCATCATTGGGGTAACAGAAACAGAGGATTACTGTAATCCTCATCACTGTTATTGATAACAGCTTTTCCGCTACTTGCTCGTGTCTGTTTTAAGCTGAGTTTACACCAGGGAGTAAAAAACTGTTTTCTTCGTGTTCTTGTATCCTTATGCATTTGTCTAGGTATATTGTATATCGTCGCTTATTAACCTCATCACAAGCTTTGAGCGTAACGTTCGTCGGGCTTGGTTGTTTTATGTGAGATCATCCACAATATTTATTTAGTTATTTATAAATTAATTATAATTTTTGTTTCATACTCACTTGCGGTTGGCAGGCATAGACATGTTATATCGCATATAAAGTGAAATATTGTATTTCTCCATGTCTAAGTTTGTTTTCAGTATTTCTGCATCATAGTAAACGCTGTCGCAAGATGGCAAGCAGTTACATTTCCCGTATTTGAGTTTATTCCCTGCCAACTCATCTGTAATAACAACAAAGTTTAAGGTAGTAGGTATCGAGTTGAATGATCAAAAGGAAATACGAGTAGTAAAAAATTTTTAAAAAGATATTTGTTACAGCAAGACATTGTTGTTTCCTCCTTCAAAAATGGACCAATAATAATTTATAATTTCAAAAATAATTTAAGAAGTGATAAAGCTACTTTGGTATGTTTTACTTTTTGATAATAATTATTCAAGATATTTTTATGAGTTTCTGAAAACGCATTTAAAATATGGCAATTTTCGTCGTCATTCGTCATAGTTAGTAGCTTAATAGATGTTTTATATTGTGCAGCAGTTAATATTTCAAGTACCAATGTAAGAAATAGTGAAGCTAATAAAACTTATGATGAAACTTGCCTTGCGCCCTATTAGCACACATTCTTTGCTGTACAGTGCATAATTCCGAGGCGTTACTATCTGGAATAAATAAATCCGAAATATACTTACAGGAAAACTTACTTGCAGGAAAGCTAAAGTTTGATACCGTAATGAAGATTATGTTCAGATAGAAAATACCCAGCCCCCTCGGGTTTATAATTTATATTGTTAATGACATGGAGTTGCGGTGATGTGAAATTTGAGGGGGTAATAGGTATTTATTTATAATTCTATATTCCAAGTAATTAACAACTTCTCGCACTAGTGCGTGATCAAAGCACCATCTGTACTGAAATAGTTCATTAAGATACAAGTGCGAAAAAAATTTAGTTCAAAACGAGTGGCGATAAAGTAAAAGAAGTAGTGTTTTAAATCGACACGAGTTACGAATTTCCTTTTAGCATGTGTATCATACGACGTTTAGTACAGGTGGCGCTCCGAAGTTTCGGCCTGACAAAAAATAACCACTTCTTGCACTAGTGCGTAAAAAACACCAACTGTACTGAAAAAGTACTTACGAGGCATGTGATACCAGACGCATTTGCACTTCTCATAAGTATACAAAGCAAGGCACTCTAGTTGACAATTAGCCGGCGTGTAGGTCACGAAATACTTTAACTCTCGATCCTTGGGAAAATAACATTGACGCCTGCACATAAAAACGATTAAAACTTTAGTGAAAATTGTTGTTCAAAATGTTGGAATTAAAATTACGTACACAAAATTATAATCATAACATTTACATCGAGCTCGCTTCTCAATTAAATTCTTTTTCTCAATGTGCTCAGTATACAACGCTTTGGTGGGCAACTTTAATGAATTTGGTCAAACACGTGCAAAAAAGACATCAACGAGCGGCCACCTCAGGATCTGCACTTCGTTTCGGCGTATTTAAGTTACAGAATAATGACCTTTAACATTGAGAGTACACCCATGCAAGTTGCCAATCTTTCAAATTAAGGAATATTACACAATGTTCATCCACTGCATCTAGTCATCAAGTTCCGCAGAAAATGTTCAAAGAATAATACTAAGACCTTTCCATGAGAACCTGTGTATTCTATTGTATATTTTCAGAGTAGAAATAATAACTTTAAATATTAGATGTCATTTAGGTACAAAAAAAAAATACCAAAGTTGTACCGCTGGAGGTGCGACGCCACGCCACCACAATATGACATCTGATATTTAAATTTATATTCATAGACGTATATTACTGAAAAAATACAACTCAAAAAACGCTACCGATTGACAGTGATCTAGGGCAATTTTTTTATTTATAATTTAGTAATATTGTAATTTTTGTAAGGTTATTTTAAGATCTAGTTTAATGTTTCTTTCTATAAAGGTAAAAAAAATGATAAGTTACTTTAAAAATATTTAATAAAACAATTCCAGTTGTTCCATAAAATATATAGAAAGAATAAAATTATTTATTTTACTTACTGCTCCGGTGCGTAACTATACAAGCTTTCAGATGTATTAAGGATACTGAACTTAAGAGCCAAAGAGGTGACTTGGTTTGTTAATGCTGCGTAGTAGTAAAGTGAGGCTTGTGGCATATCCGCCGGGTGCTGGATATATATCTGTAACAAATCGTTACTCTAAAAGCCAGCACCGAATAAAATATACAAGGTGCCCATGACAAAAGGGATTTTTACAGGATATTCCCGAGGCTTAAAGGAGCAAGAAACGTTGAATTTTGTAAAAAAACAGCTAATGAAAAAAGCTGTTTTGGTCTAAATGCACTTTTAGAAAATAATATGACGAGATTTAATTAGTAGAAGTGTCAAAAATGTATCCAGTTAACCGTGTGTTAGTAGGCTAACTCAAAATTGTGTAAGTTATTTCTTAGTAATTTTGTAACGATGAAAACTTGACGGATATGCTATCATAATCCTAACCGGATCAGCACACTTACTTTCCATCCGTTTGCTAGACTGTTACACGAAGCATCGATATTTTTACTATTTTCTAGAAGGACAACTTCGAGGTCCGGCTGTGCCCCATTCTCCTGGAAAGTAATCCCTTGTATTACAATAAAATAATAAATGCGGTAAATCAATATTGAACATAATACCAAAACATTCAAATTACCACGTCGGTAGGCTTATCCTTATGTATTTGTATGTTTTATTTCTATCCACCAAAACGAAAATCGTGTTATGTTTAAAATATTTACCTGTCTATTTTTAAACGTCTTCAAAAAATGAGTGGGTTAATAATTCCGCAGATTTTTTTATGCATGTTATCAATATCTCCGAGAATAGGCATGATGACTGGCAAGTCAAATCAGCATCTTTTTACGAACTGTCAAAACGATAACCACTATGGAATTTTATATGAAATACACAAAAGTGACGTCACGGTTGAGTACTACAAAATGACCTGCTCTTTTAAGTTCAATTTATTAAATAGAAGTTCTGTACAAAAAATACGGCAATCTACATCTTAGTAATAATTTCTTTGTGTATTAAGTCGTGCATAATGTTAAATAATTTATTTTAACTACAGTCATCAACTCATCATCCCTATTGTGAACCGATATTCTTTTTTTTTAATCGAGTGAGTGTAACCCTGTGATGATCTCGATGGCACCAAGTCTTGGTTTGTCAATGGAATCTTGGAGAAATGGGTAAATTGCAAAAAAAATGTACATAAATAGTTAAGGCCTTAAATCCACTATACAGGGCTACTTTTTCATCAGTACAATAAATCAACATACGTAATAGTAGTCCAAGTTACAGAATACTAGCATTTTTTGTTACAACCCCTTTAGAACAAAAAAACTGAAATACCAATGTTTGAACTTATCCGCAAACCTAACAAGAAATTTGGACACATTACGCATTATCAATGTGCATAACCGTGTGCATGGCCGAGTGGTGACGGCAGTAAGAATACATTTGTCACCACCCCAACTCCTCCTGCGGGTGTCGTAAGAGTCGACTAAGGGATTGAAGTGTCACCGACCACTATTTGATAAAAGATTGATGATGGGCAGCAGCGTCATCATAGTGGACACATTACTGCGATCGCCAATCCGCTTGCCCAGCGTGGCGATTATGGGCATTTACTTCCTAATGCGTCTATACGCATAATTAATAGGAGAGGCCTACGTCCTGCAGTGGGCTATCATAGGCTGCTGATGATGATGATGATGAATGTGCATAACTAGCAAAACACACGAACTGGCAATTGTTTGTTTACAACGTCATCGCACACGGCATGGCGGTATCAACTTATGATTATGACTCGGCAAAAAAATCTTATTTGATCTCAAATCCTTCTTCATACTTGCACTAAGCCCGTGCAGCTTAGGATCGTCAAAATAAAGAATTTTTCTGTGTGTGAAGTTTGTCGAATGTTTTAAATTATGTCTGGGAAATGTGATAAAATTACAAAATTACGACAGAAACTTTCTTCATTGAGGCGTATTTAAAAGTTTAAAATCAACTTTAATGTACCTACAATGATTGGAATCAAAAAAACATACCTAGATTAATGGAGTTCATTTCTCACAGTTAATAAATTCACATGAATGTTTCCTTCTATATTTCCCAACACAAGTCTGTAGTTCTCACTTTTAGGTTCATCAAATGCACTTATTATTAGATTTTTAAGTCTTCGTAATTTTGGGCCTCTTCATATCCGCCGTTTCACCTCACCCCACAAAAAAAGTCACACGAGGTCAAAACTGTTGACCTGGCTGGCCATGGCTATAACACTGGCATTTTCCAGGCGGGGCACACTTTCTTCAGCGTATAGCCGCTGAGCTGCCACTGTATTTTCGCCAATGAGAAAATAACTACGAACCATTTCGTACGAGCAATTTCCGAAAGAAGGTAGTACGATGCGGCGCGCGTGCACACACCTACGTGTCAACCGTGGGACTGACCGTGACCTAGTCACCGATATTAGATAAGTGCTATGTTGCCAACTCGTGCGCCGGCCGGCAGGTTGCTCACCCCTTTCCGCCGCCAATTAGTGAGTCCATTATGTTACATTTGCATGAAGGATAAATTAATAAGTAATGAAAAAAAAAATATGTCAATTTTATTTGATAAATGTAATCTATTATCGATACCAATTACGTGGGAAAATTTATTGTACCGGTGAAAAAGTAACCCTGTATAATATAGTATACGCTGTCCAATAACCTTCAGCAGCAGTAAAAGGGGGCAAAATAAAAACATATAGGTTTGTATTGTTTATCGCTCATAAAAAATTTGGATTTGTATTTGTGAGTTTGTGACCTAGTTCCAATGCCAAAAGTTGTTACATACAACTTCGTAACACAAAAATGTTTTTGTTGCCTTTAATTATTTAGATATATTTTTAATCGATACAAATCGATTGAAGTCGTTTTTTAGTGATTATTGGTAGGATCGGGTGTCTAACATAAAGTTTTTGTTCTGACCTGACCTCGACGTGGGTATTCCTCGGTTTCTTTTTCTTCTTTGCCATTCGTGCCAGTAGTTTCAGAGGAATACCCAGAAATAATATTCCACCTATTAATGGGAATAGTAGAGTTTATGTATTTGTACTCATTTTGGACACTGAAAAAAAAAGAAGTAACCATTTCAAATTCTAATTGTTATGACACAGAAAAAATTTACAATATCTACGACTTTATAAGCTGTAACCTATCCTAAAGCACACTAAAATAAAAAGGAATTTTAAACAAATTCTGGCATTATAAGGAGGATGCTTACAGTAGTGCCAAGAAAACGTCAAAATTTTAAATATTTTTTTAAAAATGTTTATAGAATAGTTAGAATCTTTTGTTGTATTGGCGTAGAAATTGTATAGGCATTTTCATGAATTTATCATTGAAATTAAATTTATCATTCGTTAGATTGATTCGTAGAGACAAAAAAGTAGAATGTTTTAAAAAACCGCCGAATTTTTTTGTTTTAATCATGACTTGCTATTTTTATAAACGGAGTTGTCTAACGATAAAATTTTATGTTTTTTCTGAATCAGACCCATGTTTTTTATCTACAAAAGGAAACCTTTCGGCAAAGAATAAGTAATAGTAGTACAGTCACCACAGGGTTACCACCACATTGTTAGGCCACTTGCCACTGTTCGCAACTTGGTCGAATAATACAAATCGGGTTCCGAACTCTTATAAGGCTGGTATCACGACTTCGGCCGAACTCTGCTGACCAATGGGGCGGTCGTTGCTACGGTTAGCCAATGACCGCTCGCGTATTCTTCAGAAGGTGACATTACCATGGTTACGTAATAACAAAAATGTTTAACCAATGATTGTTCGCTATTTTTCCGGAAGCTGACGTTACTATAGTTACGTTATAACATCCGCTTTAGACCTGGAGACGTCAATCTAACTTCAGAGCCCTGATGGTAATTTCGTTCACTTTCCTTTTAACGGCTGTCACTGACAGGTATTTTTTCAAAGTTAGAATTTCAGTCAGAAACTATCAAGTTTCTATTATACATTTTTATGGCTACTGACAGATTATAGGATGATGGGTAGATTGTCAAAGGTTACCTACCATATTTCTACAAAGGTTACATTACATAAGTTTTCAACTAACGTCAACTGAGCTGTAACGAATGATAATAAAGACAGCAATAGCATTTGTCTCTGTCAATGAAAAAAATAATTTAAAATTGCTCGATAACATGCCTATTTATATAAATATGAATGGCAAAAATACCTCGCCTATTAATATCAGATAAATCATGGCTTCCGATTTGAAGCAAATACGAATAAAGTACTAAACGGTTTTAAACAAATCTATGAAGAACTGTCGTTATCCAGTTTCCTCTAGGAACAACGACATCTAGCGTCTAATAATGGCCGATGACTAATCCTTAATTCTCGTAGACGAAGAAATTTTTATTATTTCAACTAGTTTTGACACACTGAAATTTTGACGCAACAAAGATTCGTATTTGACTGACATATCATCGGGGAACATCGGTCATGTCGCGATCGTGCCTACTAACGAAAAATACCGAACCCATATTACACGACCAAATTGCATCCATTGCCAAGTGGCTCAACATTCCCATGTGGTGACTGTACATATTCAAGCGTATATATTTTTCTAAAGTGGTCATTTTCATAAATTGACACATAAATCGCGTTTGAAAGGTTACCTCATGTTTTTAAATATGTCGTTGAATGCCAGTGCGTTGAAGTTGAAGCAGACACCTTCACTGGTCAATACTTCTGTAAAGTACCGACATTTGTAGTCCGAACGACCCCTCCATGTACACAAATATAACGAGTCCCTTAGCCGTGGCGCCATCTTAAAATATTTCGTAATTAGAACCATTCCTAAATTAAACAAAACACTAATGTAAACAGGTAAATTATCGGTTGTATCAACCACACTGATGAAACTATGGAGACATTTATTTGCAATTATCTGACAAGTTAGTTTGTAACCCCTTTATTCAAAAGCCTCTAAGTATTGTTTGTCCCTTTTGGTCTTACCGATATGTGTATAAGAGAGAAAGTTACAAACAATACTTAGCGGCTTGCTAGGTTAGGAGACAGTTACGAATAAGGTGGTTAGAGTACAGTTTAGAATGGGTCGGTCTGTTTGTAAACCTATAGTTTCGCCGTTGGAATTTGTAAGTAAAAGTAAAGATAAGCATTGGATTTTCGCAAAATACAAACTAGCACATGTAGTATTTTCATGTTTTGTCAATTCTTTAGTTAAAAATGCACTTGAAACAGTAATCTACAATTTCTTATAAAATAATAATTGAACTAAAGAATATGATTGAACTTACTCGTATTAAGTTATTCACAAGTGTTTTATTTGCGGATCGTCGTTGCGTTAAGTTACTGTAGAATTTTTCACACACCAGAAAAGCATCCTCTAGTAATATCCTTTCTCTTTCGTAGGTTCTGTCGAAAACAAGTAAGAAAGCTGCATTTTCATTTAAACCCTAGGTACTTATACTCTCACGCTTATTTTAAAATACTATATCAGAAAGCGATTTATTGAAACGTATTTCTGCAGTACCTACAGCGTTATACAGAAGCGAGATGTGGACACTAAATAACTCAGCGTATTAAAGAGAGATGGGGTGCTTTCAAGATTATGAAGATGGTTAAGAAAAGAAGAAAGAACCTGGAGAAAAAGAAAAACAAACGAACGAACGTGAAGAATACATGCTCATTTTTTTAGGAGATAATAGAAACCTGTTAAATGAGTACGAAATTGTTGAACCATCTGATTAATGTTACGAGTATGACAATCACCTAAACACTATGATAGAAGGCAAAGAAGAGATACACAAATGTCAAATTGCGCGTTTTTAGATCAAGACAAAGTAAATATGGTATCGAGAGCACAAATGGATAGCAGAATCAAGAATAGCCTCCTAAGGCTCAACCATGCAAGATTAATAAATTATTTAATTTTTATTGCACAGAAAAAAAGAATGTATAAAAGAAGAAATAAATATTATGAAGCATTCTCTACCAGTTAACCTTCGGGCAATTCAGATAACATGTAGGCGGTGGAAGATACAATACAAAGTCGGTAGCCGAATTACCGAATTAAATTATCGTTGAAATGATTACCTCCTAAGCATGAAATAAAATTGATCTAATTTGATAGAAAATTATACCAATTGCAACCTTGTTCTAATTTAATATAATTATTTAAATTTGATCGTAGTGAAGTGAGCGTAGTATTAGAACGAAGGATCTTAGGAGGATAGAGTGGCGATTATTTATTTATCTATTTAAAATAATAATGTTTAATTAGAACCAGTATACAGGGTGTTTTTAGGGTTCCGTAGCCAAAATGGCAAAACGGAACCCTTATAGATTCGTCATGTCCGTCTGTCCGTCTGTCCGTCTGTCACAGCCGATTTACTCGGAAACTATAAATGCTACAGTAACGAAATTTGGTAAGGATATGTGTTGTATGAACCGCTACAGGATTATGATACTAAATTGTAAAAAAAACCATTGGGGTGGGGGCCCTCCATACATGTAACTGAGGGATACAACATTTTTTTTAGTTGTATATAAGCGTGTGGGGTATTAATAGAAAGGTCTTTGAAAATGATATGAAGGTTTATAAATCACATTTTTATTTAAGCAAACCGTTTTCGAGATATCAGCTCTCAAAGTCTGAAAAATGTGTCCCCCCCCCTCTATTTTTTAAACTACGCAATATAAAATTCTAAAAAAAATATATGTTACGCACATTAATAAACTCTATCAACGATTTTTAGTTTGATTAAATTATCTCCTATAGTTTTTGAGGTAGGTTGATTTAACTGTATTTTTTAATAATAACTTGATAATGGTACGGAACCCTTCGCGCGCGAGTCCAACTCGCACTTGGCCGGTTTTTTTATATCATTAGCCATATTGCAATATGTGTTGGGTAAAGGCGTAAAAAAATATTTGGTAAAACAAAAATAATCCATTTTTCATTATCCTTTTTGTTATAGATTTTTTTTAAATCCCATTATCTAACGAATGTTTGGTCACTATGATCACTTGCTTACTTTGCGTACTGCCCCACTATCTCATAACTGCCAAATCAAATTGGAAAGGGTGTTTGAGTTTGCAACTTTAATTAACCCGCATAAGGTAACTAATTCAATGCGTTATAACTTATAACGTACGTAACAAGTTTCCTACGCGTGGTGGGGAATGGAGGTGGAGCTTAACTTGCAGGTAAATCCCACGAAACAGCATTATCAGTCTATCGCATACAGTACTAATAATGAGGGTATTTTGAGTTGCGCGCCGATCTGAGGGTAGTTTGCCTCGAGCGCGTTCACGCAAGCGCACTCCTTCTTTGTTTACAGAGTGCTGTACTAATAGCACATGGCATCTTGCGATCAGCCGAGCCAGCATAATTTGACCTCAAGAACGGAGTAACTTAAATGTTCCGTCATACAAACGCGTACTGGTTTACCTCAGATATCGATTCTAATGCACTCTCTAAGCAAATTGAATTGTTGATGACGACGAGCAGGTACAGGTAGGTATGCGCTTGAGTTTTAATCAAATAACAATCGTGTGTGCATGTAGTTAGGACATTTTATTCATTGTTTAGTGCCGATGGTGGGGTAAGTGACGTCGGCTGATCGGTGCTTGTGATGAACTCCTGATTGGCTAAGACTACCCAAATCTGTGACTACTCAAATCTGCTACCCTTTTGTCTGCCATCGAATCGCACGGATTGAAACAAACTTGCCTAGTGACCACAAATTATGTTTTTGCCGGATAAAATACGGGAAAAAAAACTAAAAAAAAGTGTCACTTTTTTTTCAAAAATGTTGTGTACTGGTGATCGCGAATGACATATCCAAATTTGGCTAACGACATAACAAACACCCTGTATAATATATCATCATTTAACGTTTTTCATTGGATTATTTATACTTTTTGCGTTTTTGAACTACGTAGTACTTCAGTTATACGGTTTGTTAGAGAACAAACAAAGTCTTTAAATTCTGTAATACGCGTCTCTTCAATACGTTTTGGCATGGAACTAAATGCAATAGAAATAAGATCTTACGCATCATCAATTTCAGTTCTATTTTTAGATCCTCGTCGATACTTTTTATATTTGTCTGTATAATTATATGCTGACGTTTTGCATTTCCATTGAGGACATATAGTTATTGATGGAAACGGCACCTGAAATAAATAAATATTGTAAAACTTGAAATTGAATAAGAATAAGAATAAGAATTGTTGTTTATTGCCACAAATATATCTTAAAATCTATAATATCTTGTAATAATAAATAATTGGCTTGAATTATAAAATTATCTACAATATCAGTGCGATTTTGTGTCCAACTTCGACTAGAAATTCTTATTCAAAAACATCTAAAATATTTATGTAACGTTAATATCCTTAAAATGTGATTTTGAATTTTATGTCTGCTTTGTTATGAAGTAATTTAAAAAAGGTAATATTATCTTTTAATATGGAATCCTTAGTACAAAACATTTTTTCTGCCATATTAAGCCTCAAAGTCTTACTTCAAACTTAAAAATGTTTAAATCTTTATTTCCCAATCGATATCTAAATACAAATAATTTATTCGTGGCAAATATAACAAGCATGACAGTACAAAACAAAATAGACAGTTCAGCACTTACTTAATATTAATATTATATCACGAAATGGACTCGCATCTCAGCATAATGTCGACCCGAAAGCCAACGCTGATCTTCCGGCGAGCCCATTTTTGTTGCCACGATCGCAGCGTATGAACATGGCCTAACAATATCCTAACTAATATCTAATATCGTTTTTAAGCTAACATGGTCTATCACATTATTAGTATGACTTATAACGGAATATTTACCATGTAAATTGAAATTATTAAGCAGCCAATGTTTCGGCACTGGAGTAACTGTATCTTTAGTAACTGATATCGACTCAATAATTTCAAATTACATGGTAAATATTCCGTTTTAAGTCATACTAATAATCGAATAAGCTTTTCTACCAAATACCCAACGACACTTACATCTGCAACAGGAATCATCATCTCGTTGAAAGACACGATGACCGGACTGTAGTACCACTTGTGCCATACTCGTTGGATCAGGATGAAGCACAGAACCACACTAATCAGGAACGTGAGAATCCAGAATACCCTGAAAGCAAGCCGATAATTATCCAACTTAAACTGTACTGCCAATTTATTGGACACATCAGAAGATATTCTAATTTAAGATGCTATTAGAGTGTGCAATTCATTCAATCCAATTTAGTATTCCAATAATAGGATATAAAAAATAACTATAATATAAGGGGCGCCCTATTAATCATTGTTTATGATCCCTTTACACAAATAAGATGAATAATTTTGATGTGAATTTAAATCCAAAACCTACTTCTCTACGACAGTAAGACCAACTTCAGTGACGTATCTCAGACCATGAAGTGTGGTGTTCTTCGCGAAATCGAAGAACAAGTCAATGAGGATAAGCTTCTGACGCTTCCTCCTCTGCTTCTTTATATGGCACACCTTCCCAAACTGTCCTGGCACACCTTCCTCTAATCTGAAACAAACATCATCATTATATTTTTGATAATGCGCCTCGAGCCGCCTTGAGGAGCGTTATCAAAAATGGTCCGGTCCTAGGACCGGGGTACATTTTCATGCCCTTGGCAGTGGTCGTCGGGCTGCTGGGAAAGGTGCAAAGCAATCCTGTCTCTCTCCATCTGTCTTCCCTTTCCGGTCTCCGTCAGGTCTTCAAGGACTTGCCTTGCCTTACCGCATCATCATCACCAAAATTAATTTCTCTCGCAAATTTTCATTCAACAGCCTCTCTCCACCGTCCCCAAATGACGGTGCAACGACCGTCGCATCATCGTGTGATGCGACCCGGCCACAGCCTGCAGTAGCGGAAACGCGGGGGCAGGCAGCCACAAATACTCCAGGAGGAGTATTGTTTGTATATTCATTTATTCATGCTGAGACAAAAGGGAGAGGATCTCCGCTCCAAGTCGTTACTAGTGCTAAAACTGTCCACGGCTATTCAGCGTGGTAATGTCAGTCTTATAGGTACTTTTGCACTGGGAATAGTAGAGGACGGGGCGATATTATTGTACTTATTGTGTCTTATGTTTTGACTGTTTTATTTTAAGGCAAATTTATTTTATAGTTACTATTTATTGATTGTTTAAATTAGTTATAAGGTTCTTATGTAATTAATGCAAAAGTAAATTATTTAATTGTTGTGTGGTAGTTCAAATAAATAAAACATTGTTTTGGTAGTTATCTTTTTCTACGTAAGTATTTCAACGTCTGGAAGACTATCTACTCGGCAAACGTGAAATTTTGTTATGTCACCACTTTGTTTGTTGTCATTGGTAATTTTTTTGGTGCTGTGAAGTAGCCCATGAAACATGAACCTAAATAAATGTCAAGTTCTGAAATATGGCTTCGGTTTGAAATCAATATTTCACATAAGACGTCGAAATAATCATACCGATGACTTCATCTTTACAATTCAGCGTACCTACAAAGGGAACGGCTGCAATTGAGCCAATTTGACTAAGGTCATTATTACATGTTTTTCGTAGCATAATTAGGTGAGGCGATAATAAGCCGAAAACGTTAGCAAAACTCAAAATAAAGCTAGTTTGCAAAAACTAGTACTTTTGAAAGTCTCGAATCTCTGAAACCATAAGACCTACGGTAATGTTTATTAGCTCAACTTGTTGGAAAATTATTAGTCTTTAAACGCTTTTTCACACATAATGTCAAAAAACGTAAGGTTTTTTTATTAAAAATCCGAAACTAAAAAATTATTGCAAATTTCTCAGTTTTTCATGTACTACGTAACTAGCACAACTTTTTTTGCTTGCAAAATGTGGTTTTATAGTGCCCTATGGTGTCTTAACAACATACCAAAAATGCAGCTATACTGCATGCTTTGCGAGTTTAATGTAATGTTTGACCGTACTATAACTATTTAAGCAATTCACAAAAAGTTTGTACATTTGGATCACGTCTTCAATATGGATAAAAATTGGTAATCTACCAATGGGTAAAAATTTGTAGACTGGTCAAGTCAATGATGCTGAGCAAGATCCACTACAATTGCCTAAATGTCCCAGATTTTTTTTATTGTTTCTGATCCTATAAATGTTTGGTCACTAAAAATTAATGTTTCATAAGTACTCACATTTTCGGCAATATGGTGGATAATGCTCAGCATCATTGTTGTTGAAAGGCTCACTTATACCTGTACTACAATGGAGATTTAACCATGTCAAAAATGAATATATAAGAGGATCGTTCAAGGTAGCACCAATTGCCGAGAAGCTCAAGGAAAGCCGGCTCCGTTGGTATGGCCACATCCTAACCCCCTTATTCATAAACGTCTGCTAACTTAACAAGCCGCTAAGTATTGTTTGTCCCTTTTGCTCTTATGGACACATTGTTAAGACCGAAAGGGACAAACAATTATTAGCGGCTTGTTAAGTTAACGAACGTTTATGAATAAGGGGGTAAGACGCGAAGACACCTACTCCGTGAAAAAGGCCCTAAACATCCCTGACCAACCACGACGTAGAGGACACCACCCGCCACTTGGTGGGCAAATATGGAAAAAGAGATCCGCAACGAGAATCTGAGTACGCAGACAACCCAGAACAAAGTTCTCTGGCGCAGATGTACAAGGAGACCCCAGATAAACTGGGAATAGGGGTGGACAAAGAAGAAGAACCATGTCTAAAATAACAGTTTCTTGCGGTATTCGATTGTTACGTGCTCATGACTGTATACGATATAAATTAGTTTTTAGCTACTCACTCCATTTCCAAACACGGCTGCTCCCCTCCGCGACGATTCGCAACTGTGTTTCCGCAAATGTATCCATATAATTAATTAGGTCAAAAGCCACTTAATTACCGGTCATAGGTAGGCCATATTTATGCAGCTAAGTAGAGCCTAGGGAGTCAGTATGTCTGTAATTTGCATTAACTTACATCATAGAGTACCACCGCATTATACAATGTGTGGCCTTTAACACGGGAGAAAAATTAAATGAGTGACTCCTTAGACTATCCGCAATACTCCTGTAAAGGTCCCGATCTTTCAAAATTGTTAAGTTCAGAGATATTGTTATTCAAAGGACCCTAAGTACTGGATCTTGGCATCACGATAATCGTTGCTTGTCACTCGCAAGACATCTTGATAGTACACCAGGTACCGAGTCATAATAGTTATTTCGTTTTTATTTTTACACTAATTTGTTACGGTTTTTAAAACTTTTTTTTACATTTTTCAATGTTTCAAAAATGATAAGTTATTAATAACTTCGAAGTTAACTAAAAGAACCCATAATAGGCAACAAAATCCAAGAAAAAAATAACAAACAAATTTTTTTTTTTTATTACAGTACATGGAAATGATTGTTGATTATCTTAATAATGCACCGTTTAAATTTTCACCTCGGTTGTATATTTGACAAATTGAGTTATAAGATAATATTGTTGTATGGAAGTGACAAATTAAGAGAGCAATAATTACTTTGAATTCGCTTCAAAACCTAGTATTTTAGATTGAATTTATTATGCTTTGGACAGTTTGAACCATAGAATAAAAACCCATCAAAGAGTGCTCAAGTCATATTAAACCTGCTGTTCTCTTTCACTTGTCAACTATTGCCAGTGAAAAATAGGTATTTTTTCAAACAATACACTTACATCAGCTCTATAAATGCACTCTTCCGCGACCAGATCGTTACGAGGAACCTGAGATAGCATTCTATTTTATCGCGCCACCGGAACAACTTAATAGAGCCTTATTCGACCTAATACTCACCTAGAAGCCTTATCTTTATCGATAATAGCGGATTGTGCCTGGCTATCCATTTGACAACCCTATGCTGACATGTCTTAACACGCCCACACGCCATTGGATTTAGAACCGTATTAACATACAGTTAAAGCTCAACGAATATGGAGTAAACGAACGTCATGTTAGATAGGGTTGGCATCGCAAAATAAAACTGGCAGTGAGCAGTTAAGGTTGCTTCATATTCAAGCGGTGTTGCCATCAAAAGCAATTCCGAATCAGATAGCTCGTATTGAGATGAAATTGAAATCGTTAGGAAATGGCAACGATTGTCAAATCAGATAGACTTACAAGGGGTTTTAAATGAACTGATTTCTCGATGTAATGTTAAAACGCGAGTAAAAAATGACAAGTTATGTGATTTCGCTACCTGCCTTTTAGTGTGCAGTTCAAAACGTCAGGACATTAAGTATAGATAATCCTTAAGGCACATAGTGCGATAAAGCCTTTTCGGATTCCAACCAAATTTTTTAAACAAAAAGTATTTTTAATCAAAAAGTATTTTTAAACTTCCATTGCCATTCTGTCAGTATGTTTGTCACGGGGCTGTAATTGAAGATACAATTTTTAGAAATCGAATTCTATAATACAGTCTAGAAATGTCGTGGGCACAATTATATAATTTAAGTGTGTAAGTAATTTGGGTGAATCAACTGTTTTGTCAATTATTGCTATGGTTACGATCACGTAAGTCATGCAAAATTATGCGACATAAACTATGCAAACATTTTTTTTTATGGTGTTAATAATCTTTTTCCTTAATGCCTTGAATTCCTTAGAAACCTACATACTTGGACTACATGCATGTTTGCATACTTTAAGTAGCTTAATTTTGCATAAAACCAGCGTGACTCAGGTTCAATAACTTCCCATGCTGACTGTACCACTATTCCTGTAACTCCAGTGGCCATAACAAAGCCAGCATCTAACCAATTACCTGATAGAGTCTGTCCAGAAAATGTTGGCGTCTGGCAACTAGGCACGCCAACATTTATCCCGTGCCAAAACTTTCTGAACAAACTAGCAATAATCAATCGAAGCACAAAGACGCATCGAATTCTTTTATCCGTCAATCAAACGATTGTCTTCGGACAATCGATGTAATTAGATTCCTTTCGAAAAGTCGTGCCACACCCTTAACGCTAACGACTTTAGGGTTATTTTAGGTACATGTTTTTTTATGTAGGTGTAATATGTAAAGTTGTGGGTTGTTGATGGACGATTGAGTGACGTGGTATCGAGATAGTGGTGCTTTGTGGCTCGCGTTGCTACCGAACGTCGGTGGGCTTTCATTCGACTTGAGTCATGAGATTTATAACCGATAAGTAGGGGTAAATTTATATTGTTTTTAACATTTTTGTGCAGGTTCTCAAAGGGTATGTGGAAGAGATCCCTCATAAATTTATTTGAGTATCGACTTCAACCGATTTCTACGAGATTCAAGGAATTGAATTTATTGTCACTAATATTAGAGAACACAATGTCACTAATTTTGTTAATGATAATAACGGCACGGAAAGTGATATACACACAAATACCCAGTTACAGTTATTATTACGGACAGGCATAATAATTATGTAAATATCAGGACCAGGTAAATGACAATTTATGTAAATGTAGTCCCATTTGTCATTGGTCAGATAGGTACTTAATACGCGTCTGATAAACGTAAAAAGGCAGCAAAAACGTTAAATTAGTTCATTTCGTTCTTATCATGCCATCATAATGCTCTTTTGATGGCTTAAATAGGTACATCATTATGGCGGATCATTTTATTAGTGACACACCTCTACAGCGTGGGTTGGCCCCCCACAAGGTGGACTGATAACCTGGTGACGGTCGCAGGAGTCCGCTGAATGCGGGTGGTACAGGACCGGTCATTGTGGCAATATTTGGGGGAGGCCTATGTTCAGCAGTGGACGTCTTTGACACCTCTATAGTTGACTAAAGACTTGTCTCGTCTAGTAAATGGTCATATCACACATACTTCCTCAGTTATCTCAAGCCACTGCTATACATAGGCCTCTCTTATTACTTATGGATGCATAAGAAGGTACCTAAATGCCCATAGTCATCACGTCGGGTAAGCGGATTGCCGATTGCAGAAGTGTGTTCGGATTTCTTCCGGATCCCATCATGACCACTGGGATCATTATGGGGTTATATCCGTTCGATTAGTAAAACAAAAACAATTCATGATTCTCAAATATTATCGAACCGGGTTCCTCAGGTATTTAAGTCGATGATTGCTCGACATGTTTCGACCCATTACGAGGGTCCTCGCTCCTAAAATTCATGATTTTCAGAGATACAAAAGAAATCAGGTTCTCACTCCTCTTTTTTGAAGTCAGTTAAAAAACTGAAACTTTCGTAATTTGTTTCATAACGATTCGTACAATTGGTAACTGAAATAAATTCATGATTTGAATTCAAAATTTGTACTGATCCTTAGCAACCACAGACAAGGAGTTAAAAAGGCTGTGCTTATTCATCATTATGCCTATGATAGTCCACTGCTGAACGTAGGCCTCTCCTTTTAATTATGCGTATGGAAGCATTAGGAGGTAAATGCCCATAATCGCCACGCTGGGCAAGCGGATTGGCGATCGCAGTAATGTATCCACTATGATGACGCTGCTGCCCATCGTCAATGTTTTATCAAATAATGGTCAGTGACGCTTCAATACCTTAGTCGACTCTTACGACACCCGTAGGAGGAGTTGGGGTGGTGACAAATGTATTCTTACTGCCGTGACCACACAGCCGCACGGCAGTGCTTATTAATGTCTATTAAACACAGGTGAATATCCTCTTTCTACACATCCATTTCAGTACGGATTGCGTGGCTGTCAATATCTCGACTGTATCTTTAAGCTGTCAAAAGTGTATCGTTTGAGAGCAACCGGTTATGGTCGGCTGCCGATCATGATACGTCTGTACCGATAGCAGCTTCGTACAAAATTTAATTTTACTTATTTAAGACCTACGAATACGTACTCGTATTTACGAATTTTAGCCACTATTTAGAGTAATAATGTATTTTTTTTTATTTTGTATAAATTTTCTATAAATATGTTTGTAACTCGTATTTCTTTAATAAATAAATAAATAATATTTTCTTCGGTTACCGCGAGGATTACTCATGAAATAAAACTATGAAAACGGATAAACCAGACCAGACCACGAACCCAGTAAAGTGTTCGAAACGTCGGAATGAAGTTGAAATTAGTTAATATACGCGAGTTTATCCGTTTTCATAGTTTTATTTCATAAATAAATAAATAATAATAAATAAATTAAAACGTTTATTCAGATATAATGCTTACAAATAAGATTACATATTGTCTTCTACCAAACCACAGCATGGTTTGTTGGCAGACGAAGCTCCTCTATATATACCTATTTATGTAAGCTAGTTTTAACTATTAACAAATGTTAAGTACTTAAAAACTCTTTTGCAAATTGTACGGATAATCCACCGCATATACAGTTATACACCCGATGGAAGTAAACATCTATGGATACGATGGTTACCTCAATCGGGTTGCATTTTGTGTTCCAATTTATTGCTTAATTTCTTTTTGAACGTTTGTTTCGACATATATCCACTCTTTAAATCCGTAGGTAGCTGATTATAGATGCTGGGGACTAAATACTTTCTACATCTTTGGCCAAAATACGTCAAACGAAAGGACATTCAAAATCGCACAGCCGCCTAACCGCACAGCTTTGCTCAAACAGAGATGGTTGAGATGCCTAGGGCATGTGTACATGGGGCATTATAGTATTGTTACGCCGGTGGCATGATAAAAAGTACAAATCGGTATATAGCTAAATTTCCCATAGGAGTGAAAGAGAAAGCACTATTAGATAGAGACAGCACGAGAGAATGTTCTGGAAGGATGTGAACGAGACAGCTATAGAGAGAACATTCTGGACGGGTGTGAAAGAGAAACCTGTAGAAAGAGACAGCGATACTCTAGAAAGTTCGCGCACCTAACTCGGGAACTTTCTAGAGTCGAATCTTCTCGTACTTTGTAGATTTGAGTGGCTGGTATAAATACACAGCATGACCCGGCCGGGAGTAGTTTCTATCGAGACAGCGAAGAGCTAACATTAAGAGCGAAGACTGCGAATCTACGGCGAGTTTGAGAGTGTAAAAGTGTACCAGTGTGAAGTGTCAGTGTGTGATTAGTGTTTTAGTTTAGTGTTTGTTCTTTTAACTAGTAATTAAAGTATCAGTTTTAATTAGTGGCTTATTTATACATTTTCTATAGAAAACCCACCCCACAAACGTAACATTTGGTGTCAGAAGTGGGATAGAAAATGGGTATAACGCCACGTGACAACGAGACCGAGCCAAAGGGAGTTGTGACCCGGAGCCAAACTGCACGTGAGGAACCTGTAGCGCAGAAGGATATTGCAGTACGTGAAGAACCTCTAGCATGTGAGGATACTGCATCTAAGCCCGGTCTGTCTGGTTTGCAGGCTAAGAGTACTCAAGACGTAGACCTCAGAACGATTCTGATTCTCCTGAAGGAGCAGTCGCGGAAACAAGAAGAACAGTTGCGGAAACAAGAAGAACAGTTGCGGAAACAAGAAGAACTGTCGCGGAAACAAGAAGAACAGTCGCGGAAACAAGAAGAACAGTCGCGGAAACAAGAAGAACAGTCGAAATTGATTCTTCAAGAGTTGCACAAGGCTGCTACTGAATGGAAGAAAGAAATGTACGAAGTCCAAGGGAAGCTCAGTGACATGGAGAACAAGATTCATGTTGTAGAGGAAGCGGTTGAGCGTCGCCATCAGTACCTGCGCACCTGAGATATCTGTACCGGGAGGTGGAAAATTTAAGGCACCTCCTTTTGATGGTACATCTTCTTGGGGCGGCGTACAAGCTACAGTTTGAATCCGTGTCTAAAGCAAATGGTTGGAGTAAGGAGCAAGCGATGACGGCTCTGACGCTGGCACTTCGTGACGAGGCTCTTACAATTCTAGAAGCTCTTGGAAAAGAGCAAACTTATGACAGGCTTCTAGAAGCATTAGAAGCCCGTTACGGAGACAGTCATCTAGAACATGTCTATCGAGCTCAGCTGAAAGACAGAACGCAGGGTCGTAATGAGACATTGCAACAATGGGCCCTGGAAATTGAAAAGCTAGTCAGAAAGGCATACCAACGTTCAGCTGAGTGTTTAATAAAAACCATGCTGGTGCAGGCATTTGTTGATGGGATCCGAGATTTGGAAGTAAGGGCGGAAGTACGACTAAGGCACCACGAAAGCCTTAAGGATGCCGTAGCTCATGCCCTAGAAGTTGAAGCTGTACGCCAAGATCTATCAAGATCGTATAAGCTACGTGAGGTATCTGCCAGGGAGCCGATTGCACCTCATCGGGAATTTGGGCCACGATGTTACCATTGTGGAGAACGTGGCCATATACAAACTAGTTGCCCGAAAAGAAGGATTGCACCTCATCGGAAGATTGGGCCACGATGTTACCATTGTGGAGAACGTGGCCATATACAAACTAGTTGCCCGAAAAGAAGCAGCAGGAGAGAACGAGATGAATCCCCTGTGACCAGGAATAAGGGCTCTGTACAACCAGAGCCGCAGCAGGGAAACGAGTAAGAGCCAGGACTAAGGGACGAGTGCTGGCTGGAGGTCGAAATGTCCCAGTAGTGATCTCACAAGTCAACGACGGGAATAGTCTGGTCGTCAAGGGAGAAATTGGTGGAATACCTTGTAACCTTACTATCGACACCAGAGCTTCTCGGACGATGATTAATTCTTGGCTTCTGAAACACCTGACTCGAGGTCATGTAGTCCAACCGACGCATCTACAGCTGCTTATAGCCACTGGCCAGTACATTCCCATCAAGGGAGAGACAGGAGTGGATTTAAGAATCGGCAAGCACATTTGTCGGCACAAAGTGATTGTTGTCCTCTTCCCCCCGGACCGCCTCGACGTGTAAACGTGTCTTGACCCTTTTATACATTTCTATTAAAATAAAATAAACAAAATTAAAGTAAATTAAATCAGTGGTAATACTAGGAGTGCATAACTTCAACGTAAGTGCAACGCAACGCAACGTGCAGTACACTGGTCCTACTACCGCAGCTCCACGCTCTTCTGCTGCCCTGGTACTTGTGCACAGCGGCGCACCGGTCTGTATGCGCGCGCGCTTCCCTGCGTGCCGCTGTGACGTCACCCACTGACGCTGTATTACGAAACTGGTTTCAAGCGCTCGCGCGGTCGTACGCTACTACTGACTCCTGTCGCCCTGGTACTCGTCGCCTGTTAAACTATGTCCGACGAACAGTTGAATGTGCGAACTGACTTGCTCACGGAGGGAGACTCTTCGCTCTCAGAAAAAGAACAGAGCGAGCACAATAGTAGCGAAATAAAACGGACACCGCCTAATTTTGCCGCACGGAGATACAGTAAAAGGACCCGAGAAAGCCCCGGGACAGAAATTAATAACTTTAAAGTGGAAATGAGGCAGATGCTCAAAGAACAAGGTAATGAGCTCAGGAAGATAAATTCTACTCTTTTAGAAGTCAAAGAATCAAATAAAAACATAGAAAGCTCGGTTGAGTTCCTCACGGCCCAGATTGAAAAACTTGAGAATAAAGTGGAAATTCTGAAACAAGAGAATAAAAAAGACAAAGAGTATATCAGGTTACTGGAGGAGAAAGTGGAGGACCTGCAGAGAGATAGCCGTAAGAAAAATATAGAAATAAGAAATGTTCCTAAACTAGAAAATGAAACGCGCGGGGACCTTGTCAACATGGTGGTTCAGCTTTCATCTTCGATTGGCTGCCAGATCTCGTCCACAGAGATAGCGGACGTACATCGAGTGCGCTCTAAAAAAGAGGACAAGAAAAACACTCCTATCGTCGTGGAGATGGTATCAGCCATAACGAAAGTGGACCTTTTACAAAAATGTAAAAAACACAATACGAGCCGATCAAATGACAAACTGTGTGCAAAACATCTTGGGTACACAAAGCAGGAGTATACCCCTATTTATGTAGCCGAGCAACTCACGTCTAAGGCAGCCCGTCTGTGGTTCTTGGCGCGCGACTTGGCAAAATCCAAAGGATATGATTTCTGCTGGACCTCCTTTGGTAAAGTACTCGTAAGAAAGAACCCAACTTCACGTGTGATACACATCCAAAATGAATCTCAAGTCCAGAGTTTATTTTTAGAATGCTGATTAATAATGAGTTTTTTAAATAGCCACTATGATGTTTGTATTAGTATTTTAAACTATGTTCTGGGCGCCTTGATGTTAATATATATAATATCTTCAATATTACAACCTATAGACTGTAACGTAATATTAGTCTTGTATTATAAATCTAGATCAGTTAAAACAGCCGCTTACAACATATACTTTTTTATAGTAAATCTTAACCAACCACACATCACAATCAGACACACTTACTCAAACATTCTAAAACAACTTTTTATAAAATCATACACTCGGACACATTCATCATATTCATTCCTAATAAATAACTTAACGGACTTTCATATAAACTTTATTATATACAAGTATACACCCGCACACGTATATATGTTACGATATGTACTCGAGATTTGGGCACACAATATTATACCCCTTCGTAAATCGCCCTTGCAGTTTATTATATTTTATAATGAATGATTTACTAACAATATCAAATGAAATCGATACTCTATCTATTGCAAACTCCTATACATGTGACCCTGAAGAATGTCAAAACTACCTAAAACCTCAAAATAATTATTTTAAAGTACTTCACTTAAACAGTAGAAGTGTAAACTGCAATTTTATTGGGTTAGAAATATTACTATCAAGAATGAATGTTCAATATGACATAATTATCCTTTCAGAATGTTGGCTAAACTCAGCACCTTTTATACCTATTTTACCTGGCTTTGAATCCCACAAATCTAAATACACAAATCAAAATGATGGCGTTATAGTTTATGTGAGAGATGAGTTGATGGTCTCTGTGGAGGAACCTGAACTATATGATGCTAATTGCTTATTGATCAAAATTAAGGGGAACATTGCAATACTAGCTGTTTACCGTTCTCCCGCTGTTCATGCCATCGAAAACTTCATTAAAAGCCTGGACAACGTTTTAGCGCTTCTTTCAAACTTTAGGTCAGTTTCTGTCATTGGAGACATTAATATAAATATCGCATGTAATTCAAGTGATCCACGAGCCAATGAGTATCTCTTACTTACAGCGACTCACGGACTCCTTCCAGCCCATGTCCTTCCCACCCGAAACGATAACTGTCTGGACCATGTTATGTTGAGGAGTGATAGAGAGGCTACTGTGTTGATACTAAATTCATCCGTGACCGATCATGCACCTGTTGTCTTTTATTATTATTGTAATCAACTCCCAGCAACTCATCCAGACGCATATTTGACTCTAAGCAAGCTCGACTTGACTGCTGTAGTTGACGATATATCGGGCGCAGACTTTTCTCGTGTCCTTGCGTACCAAGACCCGAATCTAGCCGCTAAGCATCTAATTAACAAATTATCATCAATTATCGCATCACATAAAATAAATAAAATAGTACCCACAAGAAAACGTATCACGAAGCCGTGGATCACACCTGGCCTTCTTCGATGCATTAAGAATCGTGATAAACTCCACACTAAATTCAGGAAGGATATGGCAAATGTAGTCCTAAGAACAACCTATACCAGATATAGGAATTTTTGCAATAAACTCTTAAAGAATGTCAAACAGTCATATGAGCAACAACTTATTGCTAAAAGTAAAGGTAAACCTAAAGATACATGGTCTGCCATAAAACAAATTGCTAATATCCAACCTACAAAAAAATCGGCGTGTGAATTGTTATTGCTAAATTCCGACCCAACCTGTTCTACTAATTTAGTAAATGACTTTTTCTCTAGCATTGGCAGTACTCTAGCTGATAATATTAGCACTGATCCGAATTTCTCAGCCTTGTCAAAAAAATATCAACTTAAAACCCCTATTGATCAATCAAACTCCATGGCCGTCTTACCGACTGACAATGCTGCAGTAGAAGCAACTATACTCAGTTTGAAGAATAACTGTTCTGTCGGTTATGACGGTGTATCTACTGCGGTACTAAAAGCCTCTCGAAATAAATTAATCCCGATATTAACATTCATTTTTAACTTGTCTATATCCTCCGGTCAGTTCCCAGATGTGTTTAAAAAGGCCCTGGTTCACCCCATACATAAAACTGGAGGTAGAGACATTGTTAACAATTACCGTCCAATATCTGTTCTGACCTGTATATCTAAAGTGTTTGAAAAGATTCTGAACAAGCGTTTAATTGGCTACTTAAATAAAAATGATATACTTGCTCCTAACCAAATCGGATTCCGACAAGGAAAGTCCACCGAGGATGCCGTTATGTCTCTGACGGATGTTATCATCAAGCACCTAGAGAATAAACAAAAAACCATAGGCGTCTTTCTAGACTTATCAAAAGCATTTGATACCGTCTCTATTCCCATTCTATTGCAAAAAATGAATGCTCTTGGTATTAGAGGCGTTGCACTGAGCATTTTCAAAAGCTATCTCTCGGGCCGAACGCAATGTGTAACAATTGATCAGATAAAAAGCACTGAGGTTAATCTTAATTATGGGGTCCCGCAGGGAAGTGTCCTTGGGCCTACCCTATTTTTAATATATATAAACGATCTGTGTACATTGAAACTAAATAATAGCCACATTATAACATACGCTGACGACACTGCACTGATTGTAACAGGTAACAACTGGGATAGTGCTATAAATACTGCTGAAAATTCTCTACGAATAATTTCCGAATGGCTTACTGCCAATCTTTTGACCTTAAATGTAGCAAAATCTAATTTTCTAACTTTTTCACCTACATCATCTACCCAGCCTCACACCTCTTCACTCAAACTTTTTGCCCATAGCTGCCTGGATATTACTGAAATCACCACTACTGATATACCCAATCGTTCTGGACCTAGTCATGCATGCACTTGCCCGTCCCTTACTTATTGCAAAAGTATTCAATATCTCGGTGTAACAGTTGACTCACATTTAAACTGGCACAACCACATTTACAATCTAACTGCTAAAATTCGTAAACTTATATATGTCTTTAAAAACATAAGATCTGTGGTCGGACAAGTGACAATTAAAACTATATACTATGCACTGCACTTGCGCAATCTGTCCTAACTTATTGTATTGGAGCCTGGGGTGGTGCACATAAGACAGCTCTTCTGAGTTTGGAACGGGCTCAACGAGCGGTTTTAAAAGTCATGTCTTTTAAACCCTTTTTATTTTCTACAGTTCAGCTTTACCGTGACTGCAAAGTCCTAACTGTACGAGGATTATTTATTCGTCAGGTGATATGTAAGAAGCATAAAACTCTACCATTTAACCCAGCACTAACACAGAATAAACGACGTCCGGACCGTGTCTGTGTGTTCCATAATCATCGACTGAAGCATTCTGGTCGGCATTTTCACTATCTGAGCCCAAAATTATATAATGAAATTAATAAAGTCCTAAATATCTACAAACTAACACCTAAGGAATGTAAGACAAAACTCTCTTCTTGGTTGATGACCTTAACTTACGATGAATTGGAAGATCTTGTAAAATAAAATAAATATATATATATATTTACGCACTACTATACGCACATACACACACACACACACACACACACACACACACACACACACACACACAAAATGCATGTACTTGCATGAAAATGAATATTAGTTTATTTCTGTTTTCTGTTTATCCGTTAAAAAAAAAAATGATCATGTTTTCCTATACAACTTTATAATTGTAATTAAGTATTTAAGACTCACTGTAAATATATAATTAAGAAGAAGTCTCCGGGGTGAGGGCCTGGAGATCTGTATTACAGGCTCACGCCTAGTTCAGACTCCAGTCTCTCACAAAGGGTTTACATTTTTTGTACTTTATTCATGTAAAATTACAATTGTTATTATGAATCCTTTGTGAGGTGAAAATAAATCAAATTTTATTATTTATTATTTTATTTATTTTATAATTGATGACTGTATTATTGGACTAGATTTTATGAGGTGCCATGGTTATAAAATTGACATGGAAGTTGGAGTCCTGAAAACTAGATTTGATGAGGTTCCTATGGAAGGAAGAATTAGTGGGAATGTTTACTGCTCTAGAAGAACTGTGCTCCTACCAAAGGCACTGGTTCGAGTCCCAGTGCGTTTACCAGGAACAGCAAGTCAGGGAGGTCGTCGATGTGTAGTTGTGGAAAAAGTATCCAACGGTAAACCATGGATGGCAGCTCGTACAGTGGTTACGAAGATCAATGACGTTTCATATCGGATTCGGAGGAATTTACGAAGCCCATGCAAGATTGTTCACGTTGACCGGCTCGCAAAATATCACGGAAATAATGATGCTCGGGACGAGCATGTCTTAGGAGGGGGTAGTGTTACGCCGGTGGCATGATAAAAAGTACAAATCGGTATATAGCTAAATTTCCCATAGGAGTGAAAGAGAAAGCACTATTAGATAGAGACAGCACGAGAGAATGTTCTGGAAGGATGTGAACGAGACAGCTATAGAGAGAACATTCTGGACGGGTGTGAAAGAGAAACCTGTAGAAAGAGACAGCGATACTCTAGAATGTTCGCGCACCTAACTCGGGAACTTTCTAGAGTCGAATCTTCTCGTACTTTGTAGATTTGAGTGGCTGGTATAAATACACAGCATGACCCGGCCGGGAGTAGTTTCTATCGAGTCAGCGAAGAGCTAACATTAAGAGCGAAGACTGCGAATCTACGGCGAGTTTGAGAGTGTAAAAGTGTACCAGTGTGAAGTGTCAGTGTGTGATTAGTGTTTTAGTTTAGTGTTTGTTCTTTTAACTAGTAATTAAAGTATCAGTTTTAATTAATGGCTTATTTATACATTTTCTATAGAAAACCCACCCCACAAACGTAACAGTATTTTTTACTAACCAACTAGGTTATATCGACCTGTTACTGCAAATACCAGCTATGTGCACGTATGATGTTCTTCCATAATGAATCTAATTATCATGATAATTAAATTGATTCTGACAAAACCTGATTTGTGCAGATAGCTGGTATTTGTAACCGTTATAATGGCGGGACCAGATCCTGAATTCGATCGATTCATATTGCATTATTTAGTACTGAATACAATATTGTACTATTTGTTAGGGTAACGGCTCCAGTGGCCAGCCAGGAACCAGTAGTCAGCCTTTTCAGTCGTTTTTTGGTCGGGAATTGGATGGTTATTCGAATAAACAAATCGCGGGTACTCAAATAAAAACTCTGATTCCCAATTTGTCGATACGTAGCACAGCAAGTGCAGTGAGGGGTCGGGGAAAGCAATAAATTCGTTCTTACAAGGTGGTGTTCGTCGACGAGTGCGGTAGTGTCTTGTCCGCCATATTTTTGACTGCACGTGGTGTTCACTTAAAAGGGAAGAAAACTATATATTGATGTTAAAAGTTATTGATTTCTGTAAATGTTTCGTTTATTTATTAGTTTATCTATTCGATTCCTCCGTATTTGTGTAGAAATATCATGATCTAACTAATAAATTTAGGGGGCTGACTACTGGATACCTAGTTTTCAACAAAGTATCTAGTGCTCAGCCACCGGGGGCTGACCTTTGGGTTCTTCATTTAATATTTTATTTTTTATTGTTATATACCGTTACGACCGTTAAATTTAAATTTTCAAATTTAGTTAGGCATGCCCTATTCAATTTGATATAAAACCCAGTAGTCGGCCCCATTTGATTTTATTTTTTATCACGGCTGACCACTGGATTTCGCGGATCTAGTACTCAGCCACCATTATAATATTATGATTAGATTAAATATGATGGATGATGTAGCACCTATTCAATTCAAGGATTCAAAAAGAAAAAAGAAGAAGATATAAAGAAGAAAAAAAAAACTGTTGTCTTAGGAAAAAACAGAAATATCTTTCAACCCAACGACGCTACAAAGAAACTGTAACCAAACAAAAAACTAAACACAAAATAAACCCAGAATGACGCCAGTAAAATCAATAAAAAGGCACAAGAAAATAGAAAATAGATTTTTCAATTGATTCATCAGGTTTGACAGAAAATGATGCAGTTTTAACGGATATAACCCGATCAAAACAGATAAAAGAATGTGTGATAAGAGCTCAAAAGTTACGATTCTTTTTAATGTAATGAACCTGTTTAACTCCCCAGCAAGGAGAATGTCATAGTCATAGTCACAGTCATTTTATTCACTAAACAAAATACATTGCGTTTATTTCGATGTCAGCAGCCTCCTCAAGTAAAAACATAGATACTGTGTCCAAAAAATTACTTTACTCTCATTAAAACAGCTTTGAGGACTAGTAATATAAGAAAACACTAAATTATCGGAAAATAATGGACCTGTTACATACGACGATACGACCGGCTATACAAATGAACATTAGATCTATGTAGGTTTGGCTGATATTTTTATATTTAAGTTTTGAATATTCTTATATTGATTATAATTAATACTAATATTAATAAGGAGATAATATACATACTGTGAGCTTGAAAAATATTTTTTGTTACGTACGACTAACGGGTTTCATGTCGTTAGTCTTCGATTTAAAAGAGTTAAGTATAAGGAATAAGAATTATATTTAATATCTTTGATTTTCATATAGAAATTGCTGATTTTGATCTCATTGTGATAGTAATATACGAAGGCTGAGAACTGGGCACGAAAAGGCTGAATACTGGATTTTGGCGCTGAGTACTGGGAAAAAGTGCCATTTTTTGTTTAAACTAAATTATCGATACTTTAAGGTATCATGTTATATTTTTTCTTAATTCGTTTTAAAACTGTAATTAACAGTTGATGTAACGATGTGATCCGTTCATTTATCCGACTTATCCTGAATAAATACCGACCGTTCACATTTTAAAAAGGCGTTATAAGGCTGACTACTGGTGCTTTTACCCTACCTGTTGTAAAAAAAATTGTACCTCTTCTATTTCAAAGTTATATTCAATCAGTTTGGTCCCGCCATTATAACGTTATAATGGCGGAACCAGGTCCTGAATTCGATCGATTCATATTGCATTATATTTAGTACTGAATTTGTACTAAATAGACGTGGTGCGATACTCAAGATGGCCATGTAATTACTGATTTGACAGGTATTCATTTCTAGGTCTACCCGACATTAGATAAATACATTACAGTAAGTTAAATCAAATGAAACTCGCTCAGTGTTTTTGCTCACCGTGCCGCCATTGCTACCGGACAGCACTTAACGGATCGCGTTATCGTAATCAATGTTATAAACGGTCGCCTTTTATCTCTTTATCGCCTCCTGTCCCGCCTTTTTAATTTTATCGCTTTTGAAACGCGACCGATATAATCGATTACATGTAATGCGGTGTTAGGTTCATTTGTTTGATTACATTCTGCGCAAAATAATTAAGGTTTAGTTTTTGATCTTATTTCTCATAATTTTTTAGAGTACATTGTATCTGCACCAGAAACAAAATTAAAATAGCCAAGCGGAAAAAAAGAAGACAACCAATGTTATTATAATTTATGTAGTCTGACATATGATCTTCACATTTCCTATGAAAGAGATTTTTCGCGTTATTTCTGCAACTGAAAGAAAATTGAAATAGTAAAGCGGAAGAACAGAAGACAACAAAATGTTAGTATAATTTATATAACTAGTTTGAAATTTGATCTTCACATTTCCTATGAAAGAGTATTTTTCACGATTTTGGGGTTGGTCCACATAAAAAAGTTACTCAGCATGACATATGAATGTGGGCTTAGATGTTTTAGATCTGAGGTTCGGCTGATAAAATTTTGATTTTGCTAAGCCAGATGTTCGTACATCCTAGCGACCCCCAATATTAATAGTTCAATTTAATTACATAATGCATAACGGTAATGAATCTATTAGGGTATTATCAGACATAACAATTATAAGGTGCGGCTTAATTACCATTACCATGTATTTTGTCTGGCCATTTGAACAACAGCCGCGATAAAAACCTGTCCTTTCAGCATTGTTTAAATAATTTTAATATGGAGTAAGAATTTCATTTAATATTTGTGATTCTTCA